>KB682046.1:0-16190 GCA_000349165.1 Anopheles christyi | reverse complement strand
GTAGAAAAAGATTTGTTACTTGGGACTATTTGGCTAAAATACGGGCTGCACAATGGGCTATCCAGCGTCGGGAAATGTTCGGCGATTTGCGGTAAACGCAGATAGTGGCATCTCTTTCTATCTACGCTGAATGTGTCTCGTTTACGCTGATGGACCAGATTTCGTGTCAGTGTTTGTTGTGGCAGCCATTTTTTGTCACTCACTATAAGTCAAAGCGTACGGATGTGCGTCTGTCGCGTCCGCGGTTTTCCGAGTGTTTTTGTGTTAAAAAGTCCATGTATTTTACGCAAAACTATTTGCAGATATCAGTGCATTTACCTTTTGTATGGTGAAGCGACGTCAGTTGAATTTAAGGTTCGTGTTCTTATGTATTCTGATCGACATTAAACTGTAGGTGTAGGTGCATTTAAATCCCGTGTGGTGGAAGCGTTCACTACCACTCCTGCAACGAGTGTTGCGTCTATATACGCTTGGGATAGTGATTTCTGAAGCATCTAGAAACGGATTTATACGTGTGTGTAAGCATCCGTGTGTTGTGTACGGTAATTAATATGATTAGTGTATGTGTGTGTGCAGCTGTACGTGTGATGTTGGTTGATTTCTATTGCTGGTTGCCAACAATACAAAACACACTGCACTGCAACACAACCAACATTGAAGCAATGCGTCAGGAGCATGTGAACTAGTGATTGTAAACAAGTGTGCGTGTGTATCCAATTGCAGCTTCTATCCCATCGTACGCAGCTATATTTTGTGGATTTGCTGTTGAAATTCTTAGCAAGGAATACGGAAAAAGAAATGACAGTGAATTTGTGACATAAATACCACAGTAAGAACGAACATCAAGCATTGTGAACCCCAGAACGACGTATAAAAGAGAATGTATGTGTGTGCGATCGATGTATGCGAATCCTTTGCATGAGATTGAGCAAGTAAATGGTGTAGTTGTATTGTTGGGTGCTGTTGCTTTCCGTGGAAACATTGTGCCAGCAGGTCGGAGGAAAATGCCTTGCAAATTCGATGTCCTGCAAGGTCATATCGAAAATACCAAGCCCTGTGTCTTGTTTTTGTACGGTTTTGTTTGTTTGATGTACATTGCTCACGCTCACGCATTGTCACATTGGTTGATGCGTGGCACCATTGTATCCGTGTCAAAGTGTAGCTCTTTTGTAAATCACGAACAGTGTGGAAGATGAAGAAAATCAGTTCAATGCATCTGTTTTGAATGGAAGTGCTCAACGTTTTCGAATTTTCTCCTACAGGAAAAGCAATAGAACAAACCAAAACAACGCCCTAAAAACACTCATCTATCTTTCGTTTTCCTTCTCGTGTGTATGTGTGTGTAACGTATAGAAGCATATGCGCTCTTGTGGGTATTGGTGCGTTCTTCCCTACGGTATGTCCAGTATGGAGTGATAAACAAATGCCTATTTCGATTCCCGTTTTTTGTTTAATGCAACCGTTTTCCTGTGCTTAATCTTCCCCTGTTGTTTTTATTTGTTGCAGTGATTCTGATTGTTTGTCGCCGGAAGTTTCTCCGTGTTTCATTGATAGTGTAAATGTAGAGTGTGAAAAATAGAGCTTATGTTTTTTTTTGCTGATGTTTCTGTTACGATACTAAATAGTTACAGAAAGAGCAAAGAATTTGGTGATTATTTGCTTGTGTGTGAAGTTATTGAAGGAATGTTGTACTTCCTTCTGGGCTTGTATGCAAATTAAGGTGCAGCTGTTAGACAAAAAAGTGTATTGTGAAGAATTCAATTGTGTGCGTACTTACCTGTAGATTCTTAGCTGTGGGTTATCGAGAGGAATGCAGCAAACGATAGAGCATAGTTAAAGGAAAAATAAGGTAAATATACTCAAAAATATACCATTGCAAGGTCTGCCTATCCGGCTGCGGCGTAAAAATAAGTCTCGAAAGCCTGTATAAGTCCTATATCTGCGTAGGTCGTTACGATAATAAAGGCGATTCATGTTTCTTTATTTTGGAACTAATTTAATATATTCCAAGTTTTTTTCAATTTCTGCAGTTTGCTATCTTACCGTCAATTCTGGAAAAGATGATCATCATATTTGAAGAAATCTCATAAAGTTTTTGCCACATACTTCTTCTTCTTGGCTGGCACAACAACCCACGTAGGGTTAAGGCCTGCCAAGCCACTAATGTGGTTGGCTTTCTGTGATTTTTTGTCAGTCCTGCGTGTAGGTGGGAGGTAGGCAGTACGAACGGGACTCGAACCACGTCGGGGCTTATGACAGGCCTAACACCAAATAAGAGAGAGAGAGAGATATATATATATATATATATATAATAGATATATAATAGTAGTAGGAATAATTAGCAATGAGCGGGGGCTACTAGCGATTGTTTCAATTGTTTTGGTGAACAGAAAGAAAATGTTCCCTTCTTAAAAAAGGCACTCGAAATAAACATCTATGTACACGTATTTACAATCCACAAATAGATCAAAATGAGGAGACACACAAAATCTTCCATCTCTAGTTGGCCCCCTGGTTCAGCCATATGGTAACAAGGAAATAAAGATTCCGACGCGTGCCACCATTCTTTGCGGTATTTTATTGCAGATTGCAACACTTCACGGTGGAGGGGGGCATAAGAAAGAAAACATAAGAAAGGGAGTAAAGTAACCCCCTCCGACAAAGCATCTTCGTTACGCAAAATCCCTAAACGAGTGCAGCCCTCCCACGTGTGTGGAAATAAATATCATATTTTCCAATTTCCTACAATTGGTTTTCTGGTACGGAGTTTTTCTCAGTTTCCCTTAAACAATTTCCCCATTAAAACGATTCCACCATTCCGAACGGTACTAGCAGCTTGGTAAGATTTCCCAAACGCAATTTCGTTGTTTTTTTCGGACAAAAATTTGTGGCGTTTTGAACCGTAATATTCACGATCGTTTTCGCTCGTCGTAAATCAATTCCGGGAGGCCTGGGATTACCCTCGTACACATGCAGCTTATGCGGGGTGCGTTTCCGTTGTTTGGTTTATGTTTTCGCTGTTCACAAAACAATTACTCCTCTAAGTGTTGTTCTGTGGAAAATACATGCCTTCCGGAAGGGAAGGTCTCGCAGACGCTGATAAATGAAATGTTATGGGAAAATAGTGCCATTTTCCTTTGAGTGGTAATTGCACCGAAATAATCGTACTCTTGCCTAATACTGCTGTTTGAATGTGTATCGCACCTTCAGCATCTGAAGGTTCAACAGATTTACTGCACTCGAAAAGCTCAGTAGATAGGGATGAAAAAGGCGGCTTCTTATGTGTGTGGACATTTCTCTTCTTTCATGTGGACTTTTAATACACTCGTGTCCTCGTATTAGGGAAGAGAAAGATAAGGCCTGCACGAGAACCGGGTTGGAAAATTGTGCCAGACGAACAGCGGCTCCGCGTGTTAAACGCCCGAATGCAGACAACGGAACTTTCAGCCGTTTAGTGATATTGGTGCGATTTTCCTGGTGCCGTTCCGAATCGCGTGGGTGTTGTTCCATATCCTTGCTGGAATGTGTGAGAGAAAAATGTTTGTATCAGTGAGTGAGATAGCGAGAAACGTCAAAGTCATTCGTGGTAGAAGAAGTGAGAAAAATGATGTGACATCGTATCCTTTTGCCTTGAACGCAGGACGAGCATTTGCGTTCGGAATGGTTCGGGTTTTCCTCCCAGTATGTCCTTGCTGACATGTATGTGTTCGTGTATTTGTTAATGGGTTCACCCACACACACACAATCACATATCGAGCTCTCCACCGTGGATAGGACCGGAATAACACCTCAGACTGGGCGACTCCACAATCGCCAACGAATGAAATCGCTCTCCTTCGTCCTTCGTGAGGTTTTTTTTACGCCGACTGAATATGCGTGATTGTGTGTGTGTTTTAGTACTTTGAATCTTGGTGAGCTTTACTAGTGATGGTGGAGTTTTTGTAGGCCATCAAAATGCAAACTTGAGCTGAAGGGCGCGTCCAGACGGAACCAGCGTAATCGTATCGAGAAAAGGATTCGTTGTGTTTGGTTAAAATAGTTTTATTACCACCAACTCCAAACCAATCAATTGTCAACACTAAAAAAATCGTAAGATTATTTAATTATGCATTCATTTCAGCTAGTTTATAATGACGCTAGGATGGAAAATATCTGGTCCGCGTGTTATCACCACTACATGCGTACCGATGGGTGGTATTGCGCCTTTCAACCAGACGCGCACTTGTTTCTTAGCACAATGAATGAATCGCAAGCCTATTCCAACATACTACAGCACGAGGTGGTGGTGGAACGTTCGTGATATGCGGAAAATTATCGTCCCTTTTTGCTGTTCATTCCGTCTGCCTTGCTCCGTTTTCTTTTTATTTTGTCGTGGAGAACAAAAGAGGAAAAAAGGAACTGACAAACACAAGGGCAACCTGGAACAAAATGGGTGCAGAATATGTGGTGGAGGATACATCCTGCCGGTAGTAGGAACTACGTCACCCTTCGTGATGGCGGGAAGGAAAAATGACGGAACCAGTCGTCATCGTAGAAGCTCCTTGTGCTGGAGAAGCCCGGTAGTAATCCTAGGACAATCGATTTCTGCACACACTATCACCAGCATAGCTGTTGGTTCAAATTGCTTTGCTCACTGGCTGAAGAACTTTGCTTGTAGTATCGCATTTTTCACCTATGATAGTTCCTGAGCAATAGTGATGGCAAGCGTATACCGTTATCCTGTTAGAGCAAGCCTACGAGTTATTTATAATATTCTACTTCTTATCTTTATTTCCAAACACATCAAGCGATCAATCCTTGATACACGTTGAACCTAGGTATATGGTTGTAATGGAGGTTTTTATTTCTTGTCAGTTTTGTGCGAAAGAAGCGTAAAAATCCATCATTTCGCACACGTGTCTGGCATTTTACCATCGAAGACATTTTCAATGTTATTTCCGTTGAGCCTGAGAAGCCTAACTACTGGTGGTTTTGGCTTTGGCGATGGAAAGAAGGTAATCCTTTCATCCGGTTTTGACACCGGTCGGAAAACTGTTCTTCTTTTTCATTCACATGCTGGTAAGCACGTGTCCCACGTGCGGGAGATGCTCGATATGTTTCGCGCTGGTGATAAGCCTACACAAGTTTGCCCAAAATGTTGCACAGCTTTGGAGTTTCAGTTTCTTGGAAGCTTTGGAGCCGTTGGATGAATCTTACTTGGCGTCTAACTTGCATGTATATTTAGAATCAGTTTCTTCAAAAGAAGCCCATCACTTGATGCTTTTAAAAGTTTCATGTAAAATATGAATGATGGGAATATGGCACGGGCCTTTGCACAAGCAATAGGTGTGCATATGTAGCCTTCAAAAAGGTCAATCAATCACTTTAACATCAATTCAATAAAGATACTTCAAAGAATGCTAGCTAATTTGTTCCTTTTGTAGAGTGTGCAAAATTTCAAAATGAACCTATACTGCTGCTCCTCTTTTTTATCGGAAAAGTTTTTCCTAAGTTTTTGTTCGTGGAAAGTAGAAAACTAGAGTGCTCGATCTTTTCCGTCAATTAGTGGCAGTTTGTTTGTTTGTCTGTCTGTTGTTTGTTTGTGCAAAAAAGTATCTCAAAATATGCTACCGATAAAGCAGCATTAAATATGCGAAGTTTAGGCTACCACAGCAACACTATCGTCACCATCGTCCTAATTATCGTCTCTAGATAACCTAGAAAAGCGTCCGTGCGCATCGTTTGAAGAAATAGGAGCCATTTTCTTAACTTATCTTTTTCCGCCGTTTTCCTCCATCTTTCTATATGTGTGCACGCCATCTTAATGGTTTTCGCTTTCAAGCCAATTTTGTGGCCATTTAAGGTCGACCTAATATTTTTTGGGAAGACACCTTTGGATGAAGCCTATGTGGTCGGTTACAGAAGTCTCTAGCATGGTTACGCAACATCATCTGAGTGGATTATTATTTATCACCCTCTGCTACACCGTGATTTACCTGTGATTTTTTTCTACCCATATCAAACGACCGAAATTGCAAAGAACCTCAATTTAGTAAGAAAGGAATTGGGTTTGAGCTAAATAATGACTACCATTTAAGTTAAAGCCGCTCGCTCTCTCGTCCATCTTCGAACCAATCGCAATCCCATAAGGGCCACGACCACTCGAAAATGGTCTTGAATTATTGATAGCGCTTCCGACGTTTCAGACAAGGCCGCACGATGTGGCAAAGTAAAAAGTTTCACAGCTTCAAATTTCTTCCGTGGAAATGGTGTATGATGGTGGCTGTATTGCTGTAGGCCAGGATTGTTGGCGCTGGTGGCCTTCAATAAATTAAGCTAAAGAAAATTAAAAGAGCGAACTGCTCGAAAACTTTTCGAGCTGAAAAAGGACCATGCTTAGGATTTAAGGAAAACTCATTGTCCGTGGCTCTGGGGTTGGAAAATTGTGAACACTCATTCTGCTGACTTTATGAGCCCGTTTCGCTAAACGATTCTACTTTCGCACGTTAACTCGCAAACGGATTTGATTATGATGGTTCCGCTTATCGCTTGAGATTTGCTCGTGTGTCACTCTGGAATGTTCGGCCCGATTCGCACGAAATTTACACTGGACAGCTTTTTTGTTTGCAGTCATTTTTCTCTACTCTTTCCTTCCTGAGCGCAGGCTGATGACGTTTAAAAGAAGATCCGCTTTGTTTACCCCCTTCACACCGTCCAAAGCTTTCCCAAGGGTTGGCCCAGTTTGTCGTAGTGCACTTGTCATGTTTCCAGCGAACCGAACAAACGCACACGACAAACTGTCTTCCATGGTTTTCAAAATGGGTCACTTTAAAGTGTGCACACAACCGAGTGTGCAAGTGTGAGGTACGACGAAGGGTAATTTATTTATTTACCCACTTTTCCAAAGCAGCCTATGCAATGCAATTCGGATCGGAATTGTGGTGTGCGGTCATTGATCTGCTTCTATCTATTGGAATAGTGGGAAGGGTGAATTTGTGTCGGTTTTTTATGGCTTCTTGTCCTCGTCGGACTTGGGCCAACTGATAAGAGACGGGCAGAAGAAAGCCACAGCACGCCCTATCACGGGTTCGTTCAACAGTCTGTGTTTGGTTGTGATTTGTGTTCTGGAATGCAAGGGTTTTCTGGGTTTTTTCTTCCACGAAGCATGTTTGTTTGTGTGTTACAGGCACAAAATCTTGAGAGGGTAGAAGACGTACTCGAAAAGCATAAATGGCACTGGAAATTGCTATTTCAGACTAACGCCTAAACCCATCGAAAGGCCAAAGATCGTAAACGCCAGCCATGACGCCCTTTCCGGTGTGACAACTTTGTTCTTATCAGAGGCGCTCCGCAGCAATCTTCTAACATTCCCGGCCAAGCCAGTCCGGACATTTAATGGATGACAAGAATTTTACTGTTTACTTTTTCTGATAAGTGGCACTTGTTTCGTGATCAATTTGGTTGGAATTTCAGTGACAGTTCTGGACGCTTCGGTCGTCAATGATAGTTCCGTATTATTTTTGTTTTCAAAACATTGAACGGTATAGAAAAAAACAGCACAATTTCTTGAAGTTGCATCATAGACGGTTCGAGACGTGCTCAGTATGTGCCTTTTGTTGGTGTTTGATCTTAGTGTACACATACATTTCATAATAGTTCTCTATCATTCCAACGCTCCTGCAGTCAAATATTCATCTCGAAAGCATGTAGTAGGTGCTGCAAGACTGGCCAGCTACAAGATTGCAAACTTCACCTTCTCAACTAAGCCAACTGTTTTGCAATACGAAGTCATTCATTGGACAAACGACACGGCATGTTGGCTCGCTACGGAGCTTGATCCCTAATCCGGTTTGAAACCGCGCTCTAACCGCGAAAGGCTTATAGGGATTAGGTGAGCAGTGAGGGATTCCCGCGAGAGCTAGGATTAGCCCACCCAGCAGGAGCTGCCCCTATCTCTTGCCAGGCGGGTAGCGGTGGGCTTAGTAACTGACGGCTATAACTTATTGTCTAATATCTGTGCTGTTTGGAACCAAGTGTTATCGATCGGTTAAAAAGCGCTCCCTTCCTCCGAAAAACTGTCGCTTGGGCGTATCGTTAAACTTCGTAAACTTCTTTTTTTTTTTTAAACAAAGTTTGTCTTCAAATTTGCGAGCTCTCGAATGTACTGTAAACAAACAGAGACTGCAGTCAAATCGTTTAGGGTAGGTCAGAAACGGACATGCACACTCGCTCAACATGTAAGCGCCATTTGCCCTTAATAGAATGGAAGTGGCAGCTCGCGCCATTGCAATTACTGCTGGCGGGCTTACTTGCTGCCTTGGCGGGGACCTTGGGCTTTGCTTGCATTGGGCAAGGCTGCAGGAGAACAGTTTGGCAAGACCTTACTTCGCGACGGTCCGGGGACGACGAGATGGAGGATAGGCACGGCTATTAGAGCAAACGGACGTGTAATGCAACTTCCAGCGGTGGAAGGTCCCGTCTCGGCGGAAGAAGGAGGTGCTGCGTGCCATTGTTGCTGCCGGTTGCGGTCGAGACGGCGACATTTATTGATTTTTAACCTCACGGCCACTCGTGTGTTCGTAGAGTTTTGCTGTGGACAATGGGCGAGGTGTTTGGGTGTAGTACTGGTCGGTTTCTTGCGGGTTTTTACTGTCTTCGAAGTATTCGTTGCCCATTTCACTGCAGTCGTCCACTTTTGCATACACTGCAGGTGGGAAAGTATGCAGTATCGGTTTGTTTGTGTAGACACTCCTTTTTGGGTGGGGGAAAGGATGTACGCAGTGGAACGCTTGGCGCGTGACTGGCCAGACACCTGCATATACTGATTGTGCAAATATTTGCGTAAGGTGTCCGTATGTTTCAAGTGTTCGATAACGTTAGAGCTTTTATTTGTGAAGAATTTTAGGCATGTGGCCTTAGCGAACAGCAATTATTCATTTTGGATCTTGCATTTTTAACGATCTGTTTGTGTAGGAAACTGGTACAAGTAGATCATGTCAATTGATTTGACACTAAAGTATGCAGCAATTTGTCCGCATCTCGATGCTGAGGGTTGAACATTTACCGTTTCTTAGAGACTTTTCGTAGAAATGTTCCTGATATCGTCAATAAGTCAATCCTTTCGGAAGACTTACAACTGCTGCTTTGAATGTTTTAGTTCATTGTGAGCTTGCTTGCTCGCTACACTACGCTAGTACGGGCGATTGGGAGGAACAGTTGACCTTGCCGCGGAAGTACGCGTGTTGCGGATCTTGTTGTCCTCCGCGCACAGTCTTGGTGTGTTTGTGTTGTTGGTTCTATGAGGTAAGTTTGCCTGCCGATTAGCACTTGCTTGGATCCAAAGTCCACACAGAACGACCAACGAGTTCGGTTCGATACTCTATACGCCGCTGTTTATGGTTGATGAGGTTTCCTCTCTGGACGGGGCACTGTACACTGTGTGTCACAATTTGACGACTTATATTCCGGCGTTATATTTGTTTGCTCGTATTCTTTTGGTACTGCTGCCCTGCGGATGACCCTGAATAATTGTGAATGTTTATAGCACCCAGTCGTCGCACCGCAAGAACTAGAGAACTTGACTCGAGAAACTGGACTAAGGGAAGGGCGAAGAGTTGCACGTATTTCGGTTACGTTTCTTGGTGGGGGTTTGTTTTGCTCATTTTAATGCTTTCATAGATTCGTGTCTAGGCGTTACGAAATGATGTTTTTAGCAGCTCAAAACAAAGATCCTAAAATTGTGCATTTGTTTAGACAGCAACATGAGAATTTTAGGGTTGGAATGTAGGACATCGTTGTGCACGAAGCTCACATTACTTTATTAACACGCTGGTTAGTTGCTAGTTACAGTTGTGAGCACGTTTGCGCGATAGTTTTGTGGCTAGATCAGTGTGTGTTTCAAACGTGTACCACGCATTCGCGTAATCCACGCAGGGCGCTCAAGGGGTCAGCGATTGGAGGTGACCTCGTTCCCCAACAGTAGACGGGGGTATTGAGTTTACACTGATCGCTACCGAAACCAACCACTGTTTGGTTTCTCATAGTTTGTTTCTCATTCGATACATGAATTCTGGTGGAATTTTGATTGAACACAATTGAAAGTGAGTGACCCCCATTTACACAAAGGGAGACAACCAGCACCCAGGGAGGGACGGAGAGCTAGGTGTCATTCCAATAGCCAAATCGGTTCGCTGACGACTCCATCGCTAGTCCGTCCAATTTCGGTTCGTGCTGGTAGTCGAGCTCCAATCAGTGTCACTGTTTGTTTCCTCTCTATCTCTCTCTCTCTCTTTATCGCTCCGGTATCGAATTATGCGTCTTTGGAACGGGTTAATTTATGGTAAGGGTTGCCAACTGTCAACCCCTGTTTTGGGATATTCACATCCGACACATGGGTGGACGGAGGCCACTGTTCAAGCTCAGCACACTAGCTCTCGATGTTTGTAAACATTCGGTCACACTTACCTGCGTACGTTTGGGCGTTTATGTGTTTGACTGGTGTGGTGTGGTAGTGGAACATTGGAATGCGAAGAATGCGCGAGATCGAAATTTGGGCACGTTTGTCGGAGCTCGCGTCGATTTTCGAATTTTGATGGACCTCCTCCTTCTCCTTGTGATTCTCCCTCTAAACCTGCTAATCTCTTGTCCCTTTTGGGAATGTGTACGGTTAGTTTTCTTTGCTGCCCACTAAAATGTATGGTTCCGTCGTTTCCGACCATGTTGAAGTGTGGTTTGACGTGTTTTCCAAGAGGAGAGACTAGATCCAAATGGGACTGGTTTTTTGCATTGATAGGAGTTTTTTTTTGAGTTTCTTTAGATATGTTGTGGCTTTTTCTACTTGCTTCCGGATGTTTTATTTTATCATAAGTGTTGTGATATTTTTGAGACATTTCTTATGCAATTCTTTCATTCCTTTTCATGGCACTGTGTTTTCTGGTAAAAAAAAAACCGTTTCCAAAACCAGTTTAGATTGATTGTTTTGTGAATGGAATTCAGTCGCTTTGAAGATCACCAACAGCCAAAGGGTCAGATGTGTTTCAATTGACGCATAAACGGTGTGGCCGGTGTATCATTCCGTGAGCAACGAAGCCGAAAGCGAAACTACGGGCGAAACGTGTTGGTGTTGCCACCGTTTCGAATTGCCTGTGAGATCGAAAGGATGTTGCGGGGTCCCGTAGAAACATAAAATACGGTCACGGCTACAACTCTTTACTGTGCTCGCAGACGTTACAGTAAACGCAAGCGGCACGATCGACTTCTCTGTTTGTGTGCACGTGTGCGTATTTTGTGTAATATACTTCGATTGCACCTTCACAAATGGTCAGGTGGTTGCTGTTCTCTCGTTTTGTTCAACCCTTTTTCAGTTGGAGGAGGAAGAGGAGAATTGTCGAATATTTTCATCATAAAAAACGCAGTCATGGGCATCACAAACATGTCAAATTAAAAAAAAATCACGTCAAATAGGTGTTTTTGACATTCAAGGTTAGTTGTGTCACGTAACCGTTTGGCGTGCGATGTTGACATAAATTGCCGGAAATTAAAAAAAATCTTTTAGTTTTCCATTTTCCCACTTTTCATGTAATTATGAGTAAGGTTTCCCTTCGGTCTGTCATTGTATCGTATCGGTGTGGTTAATTAGAGTTTTTTTTGAATCACTGCATCAATTACTTTGTCTTTTACTTTTGCGCGTTAGGGAGTATCAAATAATAATTATCATTTTGTAATTATCTTATCCCTATCTCCGGCCAATGATAAGTGCGACTGATGAGCAATTTCTAATTCAAAGTAATTGCTCTCAAGGGGAGATATTGGCTTGAATATTAGTGCGTTGTTAATCAACGCTTTTCATCGATTTGCAAATAGAAAACACACGTACTGCTCGGACGTATTTAATTATTCTCGAAGTGGATTAATTGATTAAAAACCTAATTTCCATTGTACTAAGGCACAGTTCGTTCGCGCAGTAAGAAATAAAAATGGAACAATACTAAAGCATAAACTTTGGGTACATAAATCCCGCGATTAGGCTGATATGGATGGATGTAGGCAAGAAAAAGGCAAACTAAAAATAATAGCCAACAATTGCTCCAGTTAGAAAGGAGGAAAAACGGAATGTGTAGTAACCGTTAACCATCTGCAACGAAAAGCGGGACTTATTGTGAATAGTAATTTAAATCGAACGTGTTTCAGAAAGGAAAAAAAAAACAATAAACTCGGTACCGATTTGCTCAGATCATCGGTGGGATTTTGATTAATTTTGCCGCAATGCCCGTTTTTATTGCATGACGTAAATTAATTACAATGAACGCGCTTCATTCAAACGCGCGCACAGCACCTCTTGTTTTGAAAGAGTGGAAAAACACACAACAACTCCAAAATAAAGTCCCGGTACCGTTTTTATCGATCAACCGTTCAGCGGAGGTCAGCGTGGCTTGATGGGGCATGATATGATCTCGTGCGCGCTTTCTTAAGGCCACCGACCACCTTCACGAACTCAAAACTCCACGCCGCTATTATGCAGTTTGTCAGTGGTTAGTGCTTGTATTTTTCGCAATTCCAAATCTTGATGGCTATCTTGGTTCGGTACTCGGTGGTGCATTTAAATTCAACCCGTGCCATTGCTGTAATCGATGCCGATAGGTATTTGCTGATAGCATTGTTTGACATCCACGTAGATCCCTTGGTGGTGGTCAATGAACGTTTGTCCACCGGGCACGAAATCACCAATTTCAATCATTTCTGTATTACATTTCCTTTGAGGTTTTTTTCCGAAACCAAATTGTTGGAGGTGCTGCTTAGGAAAAGCTGATTTGCGAAATAGCTCACCGCGAACTAGGTTTTGATCGTAATTTATACCGAAATTATGCAGTTAAACCCTTCAGCAAACAGGAAAATAAGCCGTAGACCTGTTTATAGGCATGCACACAAAGATAGTGTAGAGAGGAAGGGCGGCGGCGGAGGTACATTACTTCTCCATGTACAACTGTGTGGAAGTTCGCGAAAGCTTAACAACTTTCTCCTCTGGCTTGGTGGTACAACGATGCTACGCGAAGCCGCACGTACACGATTCTTTTTGCCCTCTCCCCGTTCATTACGCGTATTACGCGTATACTTATGCATTTCTTTTTTTTTTTTTTCGTGTTCAAGTTCCACTATTTGCCTGTTTCCACCACAATCTGTTGATGGAGAGGTAGTAATGTGAGCTTTTGAGCGCTTGTTTGAGCGGTGCTTGCGGAAGCTGAACCACACGGGAGAGTGGTAGAAGACGGGCCGCTGTTCGATGATTTCCTTCCGAGTGGTGGGCCTTGCCTTCTTGGTGGAAATTAAATTTCCGTCCGAGTTTTGTGCTACCCCTGCACAACACCGTAACGCTGCAAATCGGGTTCCTTGAACGGGGAAGTAAGTGGTCTGTTTCGTGTTTCGTTGCGACGGAAGCGGAAAATGCGATTTGTCAAAGCGTGAAATAACAGACCGAAGATGATCTTGAATGTAAAAAAGATATTGGAGGCCTTCAGGGTATAACTCTTTGGAGAAATGATAACTCAAATTATTGTTCACTTCTTTACTTTTTTAGTTCTGCGTATGATTCGTCGTTAAGCAAAGATCCCATCGTTTGTTAACATTCAGATCCATTACAAAACCTTGATGCAAAGAGAAAGTACTCAATCAAACTTAATCTGTCAACAATTGTAACAATTCCATTGCTGCTCCCCCGGCCTCCATTGAATGTTTCGGTGAAAGAGTCCCACATCTCATCTTTTGGCGCTATTCGAGCATAACGCTGTAACGCGTTCTTCATTGGCTTAGGAATGTTGATTGTTGTTCAAGTGTGCCCGAAACAACTGTTGATCAAATGCAGAGAAAATGCCACTTGACCGTTCGGGGTTAGGAAAACGGACCAATAGCGCACATAGATCTGCCATCGTCCAGAGTTCCAGTGCTACTTCTGAGATGACAACAGAACTAGGGGATTGTAAAACAATTTTTCAATTTATAACCTTTTGTCGTGTTCGGTTCCGTTTAATGATTCTCCCTGGTCGTTGTTGGATGTCTTTCAGTACTCCACAACCCCCGGGTGCAGCGAGTCTTTGGGAATCGCTCCAGTTTCATCCAGTAGAAATAAGCGGTTCCATTGTGCACTAATTGTATTGAAGTAGCGTTGCAAGTGAATGTGGTGTACCATCACGATGGCTTCATTTTGGCTTACGAACGTTTGCGTTAGAGCAATGGGAAAAGACCACAAAAGCAAAGCGGTGGCACTAAACCACCAAACCATTACCACCACCATGGGAACAGCCCGGAGTAGAGACAATACATTGAAACAAAAGCACGACAACTGTTGCCAAATTGCTGCTGCTGTCAAGCGTAGTGTAAAGATGTGTATCTTCGAGATTGTGTGTCCGCCGGTTCCTGCTTCCGCGCTCTGTGTTTGGAAGAGTTTCATTAAGTGTAGCACACAATTAACACTTGCCTAGGTTGGCTTAGGTAACTACAGTCCACTGAACTGGGCTTGGCTCAAAAAGGCATTAGTGTGTAAGCGCGTTAAGAAAACAATCTTCGAATAGGATCCCAAATCCCTTCAGGAAAGGTCAGAAGTAGTTGCTATGCTGTATGTGCAAATGATGTCCAAACGATGTCTAAACTGACGCAAGGATCCCTTTTGTATCCCGGGGTGCTGTAGCAGCTTCATGCATAAAAGAGTCATACTACGGAGTTTGTTTCGAGATCCAAGAAAACCGTTTTTATCCTTTCCCCAACGTTCCACGATGAAAAGGAATATTTATACTTCGTCCCGACGAACTCCTTTCGCATTCCACAGTATTTGCCACGAATATCCGGATTTATACGGAGTACGGTATCAGGTAGAAAGGTGCACGAAAAGAGGTTTTGCACCTATAATCATATCGATGTTAAAGCTGTTCCCGGTTGAAAGTTAAGGCAAACGGCAATAAACATTGGTAAAAAATAGTTCACATGAGCAACTCAATGGGTCATAACAAGGCAGGGAAAGCATTCTAAGACAACACAAACATGCCTACGTTTCAAAGAGAAAGGATACGTGTGCTTTAAAAAGGTTCTTAAAGACAAATACTTCAATAGCAGGTTACGTTCTATCCCACTTTCTCCGTAAAATCGTCCTTTTGAGTCCTTCTCGTTAGAATGTTTGGCTCAAAGTGTACCGTACCATCGACACAAACAACATGTTCTTTGTATGTTTCTCTAGTGCATCGCTTGACCATCGAGTCTGGATGAAATTGAGGTCCTTCCAAAAAGTACATTGCCAGCCTTAGGGAAAGCACCCTCAAAAGCTTGAATACAAGTGTTTCTGGATCGGAAAATGGCTACCACATTGGGATTATCTTTGCTACCTGCCGTAGACGACTGAAAGATGGAACGGATCTAGCTGCAGGCTCGTTCCAGAAAAATAACCCCTGGCAGCCCAAATGCATGTGACACAAAAAGAAAAACATAATACTTCTATTCCATCGTAGGCGGCGGCGACTTTATTTTCTTGTTTATATCTTCATAATTATTATTGTTATGGTACTTTACACATTATGGGGGAAACAAACAGCTCGAAAAGGAGACGTAAACAATCTAGTTCAAGCAACCGGGTACGTTATGGACGTTGCTTCTCCTCATTTTGTGAAGGGCAGAAAATGTCCCGAATAATCCCGTTTGTACGCCATTTTCTTATGTTCTCTACGCGAAACCTTAGCCGATGTTGTTGGTTTTTGCGTTAGTTTGTTTGTTTGCTCGTTTTGTGTGGCTCTCGTCTATTTGCTCGTTTTGTGTCGCTTGAGAAATGCTGCTAAGAAGAAAGAGAATATTTATCCTCTGCCTTTTTTTATAAAAAAATAATGCGCTTGTGTTTGTTCTTGGTTTAACAAGATAAACGATGGGCACAATTAGCTGATTACTTTGTCCTCCTGTTCGACACTAGTTCGGGAAGTTTAAACACCCTAGACGAGTGACCGGCGAGAAGAGAGAGAGAGAGACAGAGAGAGAGACAGAGAGAGACAGAGAGACAGAGAGAGAGAGAGAGAGAGAAGGTTGGTTGTTGAAAGTGGAGCAGAAGATAAGCGCCAATGTTTGCGCGATGGGTAAATGAGCAGGAGTATATGTAGGACAGTGCACTTTACAAACACGAAAAGTAGAAACTTGTTGAACGACGCAGTGTAGCTGAAGGGATCAAGTATCAATAGCTTAGC
>KB682035.1:6649-19531 GCA_000349165.1 Anopheles christyi | reverse complement strand
AGCTTTTTATTCCGCAGGTTGGAACCGCGAGTTGAGAAAACGCTGTAGTTGTAACGAAAATACGCTCACTTCTTGGCGTGCCTAAAGATGTCGTCGATGCGGCCGGACGATCATCGTCGGAAGTGGGATCGGAAGGAGTACGAAAGACTGGCCCATGAACGCATTCTTGCCAAGGATAAAGGCAACGAGGAAGATGGTAAGATGGCCACTTGTGGAGGCATACGGTGCCACCATGCTTTACCATGGTCCTGGTTTTAACCTGTTGATTGTATTTTTCATCTCACCTCCTATCCTCCCCCGACATGTTAGGCGAGCCCGTCACGAAGGAGCTGCTCAAGCAGCGCGAGTACAAGGTGGATCTGGACAGCAAGCTGGGCAAGAGCATGGTAATCAACAAGAGCACACCGTCGTCCCAGTCCGGTGGGTACTACTGCAATGTGTGTGACTGTGTCGTGAAGGATTCGATCAACTTTCTTGACCACATCAATGGCAAGAAGCACCAGCGCAATCTCGGTATGTCGATGAAGGTCGAGCGTAGCTCACTCGATCAGGTGAAGGAGCGGTTCAAGATTAACAAAAAGAAGACGGAAGAAAAGAAGAAAGACTACGAGCTGGAATCGCGGGTACGGGAAGCAAAGGAGGAGGAAGACCGGTACCGGGAGTATAAGCGCGAGAAGAGAAAAGAGCGCAAGCGAAAGCACGACGATGACGACGCCGATCCTGACCTGGATGCGGGAAGCTCGGAAATGGCTGCCATTATGGGATTTGCTGGCTTCGGTGGATCGAAAAAGAACTGAACTGTTTAGTTGGGTGTCCATCTTACCCACTCCTTTCCCTTACATCAATCAAGTGCTCACAAGGGTCAACACCATGCGTATAGGACCTTATTGGTAGCGTGGTGGGGTAGGCATTGTTCTGGTTTCCGTCGCATGGTTCACCGAGCTCACCGATACTATAAATATATACCATACAGGCGAAATGGACGTGCTTTACAGAAAGGTGTCATCGTCTCTTATACGTGCATCTGCTGATCTGTTCAATCCGTAATTAATATAAACTCGTATTTGACCTACTATTGTATCTGACAATGGAATGTACATTAGAATAAACTTTATTTAAAAACCGAATGGAAACGAACGCATTTTTAATATTCGGCAAGTGCACAACTTTATTTCAATTCAATTATTAAAACAGCACAGGTGTTAAAGTTCTAGCAAATATTTAGAATAGAAGTAGTTTCTCAGCTTTACATTGAGGGTATTAGACCGTGGTTCTTGTATAGAGCAACAACAAAAATGAAAACAATCATACAAAACCCTATTTTCATATAAGAAAAACATTCAACAGTCGATATATAACGTTTGCAATAAGCACTGTATTGTAAATAGGTTCCGCTACATCTAACAGGTTCAAATGCCCGGGCAGCGTTCATATCTTGTGCATTCTCTCCATTGCTCCACACTTAATATCGGAAGCACGCAGTATATTTTTCTTAGAAGAACGAATTATTGTATAAATTGTTGCATTTGCTGTACGTTTGTTCGTTTAGTATTTGAGCGTTACACATGGTGACTGTGGTGGTTAGTAGCGTAAATGCTGTCTTACATTCTTGTGTGATGGTTGGTCGAGTTGTTTCAGTGCCAAAATTATTACCATTATGAAATAGTATCGAGTAATTTAAGTAAATGTGTACAGCTATGTACACCATTGAATGCCGACAGAGCATGAGCGTAGCGTATGAAGTGAATAATAGTATTTGAGTGGATGAGATTTATCTTTAGGATCCCTCCTAAAGAAAAAGCCTCCTTTCCACTCCATTCTATAGTGAGTACATGATTAATAAACGGCCTCATGTTACCAATATACGCCAATGTAGATAAATATTGATGGAGAGTAAGATGTAAATGTGCGAAGAGAAATGTATCCCTTCCTTTTTTAAATACAAAATATTGTAAAATTAAAAAAAAAACCTTACGTTCTACCTTATCCATCCACGTTTTGACAAATCCAAAAAATGAATGCACGCTTTCTGATGAATAAGAATGACGGTACCGCACATTAACTTTCCTCTAAGCCTTACTGTTTTCCATCTCAGCCTGCAGGAACTGGGCAGAAAATGGTTGCTTTGTGATGGGTGTAAGCTGCACCTCCTGCATTGGCGCCTCAACCGCGTCCAGTTCCGGCGCTTCACCTAGCAGCCGTGCCAGATTGCTTTCCTTCCAGCGGCCATTATTACCGTTGATGGTTCGATCCTCACACACGCACAGGAACAGTGTATCCACCACCATCTAGAGGAGAGAAATGGGCAGCGTGAGTGATTAAATAATCCTCTTTAATTAAATAATCACCAAAACTGTACCTCGTAAAGTGACAGTATAATGTGAGCGATGAAAAATGCAAACACGGTTATAATGATCACCGGCGCCATGTAGAAGTGTAGATCGGGATTGTCACGCAGCAGCAGTATGCTTATCAGTCCACAAATCGATGCCACGGCCAGCTTGCCAAGGAATAGTACAAAATCACCAATACCATTGATGGTGGCCACTTGCAGTGCGTTCGTTACGAGTGCATTCCAAGCCTGCAATGAGTGGGAACATAATATTAATTAAACATCCACCAGTCGCCCTCTGTTTGCACACTCTGTGATCGTACAATCTTTGCGGCGGGACAAAAGTTTACACCCTCGATCGCGATCACTGTGTACGCGTTGTGGTTGAGATAGCGAATGAATTTCTCCAGCAACCAGAAGCTACAGATGCAGCACCGTAGACAGCAGCTGGCACATTCCGAACCTTCCTGCTGGTGGCGTTTTAATCTGAAAGCAAACAATGGAGCGAATTAAAATTCCCAAAACTCCCATTTTTTTTTCATTTACTATTACTTACTTCGCATATAGATAAGTAAGTATGAGACGCGGAATTTTGAAGATCGTAATTATAAGCGAACCCTTGGCCACGGAACCAAGATGGTACTTGACCAGCTTGGCAATGGCGAGCAGGACGGGCGAATCGGTTGGCTTGCGGAAGTACCAGAAGGCAACGGCACCGGCAATGGCTAGCTGCTGGCAGGCGAAGATAAACTCACTCGTCCAGATCAGGCCGATGATGTAAATCCAGAGCATGTGTCGCAGCACGTTGACATCGTGGTATTCAACCAATTTAAAGGCTGTTTTGGTGCAGAGTGGTAGAGCATTAAAACATTTAATTGAAGCAAAATCTACAACAAATTACTTACATTTAAAGCTGGTATCATTTTTCCCGGCCAATTCCGGCTTCAGCCTTGTATCGTTCGCAATGGAAGTGCTGTCCTCGAGCTGTGCCAACGGAAGCAATGGTTTCACACCGGGATAGTTTGCAGTGGCCAGGCAAATGACCACCACCACCCAGAAGGCAAGAAAGATCGACAGGGCCAAAAAGGCAAGCAGCGGTGGACCGGCCAGCCCCGGAAGCTGAAGCATACACTTTCCAGCTTCTTCGAACAGTGCCGCAAGCCCGGTTAGCTTCTCGCGCAAATAGTATATGATCACGAGAAGGATGATCATGATGCAGGTTGCTGCGATCGCGAGAACATAGATCGTCGTTTCGTTGCGTACCAACTCCTCCAGATAGGACAGCTGCTGGTCGGTATCGAGCGTGTGCTTTGCCTTATAGTAACTCCACCACAGCACACCCGTAATGCCAATGCTGGCCACCACAACTATAATACAAATAAGCCACGAAACGATCGTAGCGAGCCAGTGCAACAGTGCGATCATGATGATGGAAAACACCAAACTCAGCGCGCATATGAGCACGATCGTGGGCCACGCTTTGTACAGATCGCTAAATACTTGCTGTGTTGCCTCCCAGGAGTTGATCAGTGCGTACATTTTCTTCACCTGCTGTAGCGGTGCATTAACGCCGGTCGGGATGCAGCGATGTAGTACCGGTGCTGACTGGTACACCGGAAACGGTGGACAGGGCCCATTAAAGTCGAAATACTTCGCACCGTTCGCTTCCTGCGTTTGCAGCATACTCATGTTAAAGTCGTACCGGCACAGCTTTGTTTTGCGATCCTCGTAGTACCGGTACAACTCGGCCGCGTTCAGTATTTCGCGCTGGGGACATTCTTTGACGCAAATCTTTAACGTGTGGCGCAGCTCCTTTATGTCCAGAAAGAACAGGTACGGCTTGTCCTCCGTGTTCATGCCGGACAGGGGGAAGTTGGAGAATTTGTCATTGCTTCGTACGCCGCACGTGTTGCCGAACGAATCGTACCCATTGATGATGCGTAACGGATTTCCGTAGATGAAGGAAAAAATTGCAATGACGATCTGTAAATTGAAGTTGCGGATTAGCAGGAGGAAGAAAAAACAGTTTATGTGTCAGCATTTCGGTAGGGTGGGGTCAACCGATTTCATTTGAAACCCCAACCGTTATTAGATCATTAAGTTTGACCTTGAAGAGTGAGCGTGTGAGCGCGTATGTTCCGTTTTATAATGAGTACGTTTCCCCTTTTATTTGGAAACAAAACAAGCCACCGCATTTTCACACTCCCTTCCGTGGTTATTGTCAGGGTCAGGGTACGTTGGAAAAACCATATGTTGCATGATACAGGTAATATAAGTAAGGTAGGGGACGACTCCCAAGACGATCGCATGACACACGGGCTCTCTGGGGTAATCGTGTCAATACACTGTAATTAACTGCACGCACGCGCTTCTATGCTAACTTCGGTTAATAATAGATGCAAAAAAAGATTGTTTCAACTATCAGTCTTAATTCAGGGCATTGATAAAATAGAATATTTTGGGTGCATCTATTTATTTTCAACACTTTTACTTACCAATGCAATCCAGAAGACGACGTACAGGACAAGCCAAAAGATGTCCGTAGGTGATCGCACCGTCACCGGCTGCACTTGCTGGTCGGGCTTGCTCTCGAAGCAACCCATCGTAGAACCACTTAGTATTCACACCTAGCACCGTCCAAATGCTGTCGTCGTCGTTTGAGGTAGCGTTGCTTCACTTCAGTGGCTGGGCTGTGGTGCTAATTGCTTCCTCCGTTCGTTCAAAACATTCCACCAAGATGACGCGATCCCGGCATCAGTGTTTGTTGTTGTTATTGCTGTTTGCTGCTGCTGTTGGCGTCGCTTCACGAGCAGCTGTCAAAATCATGATTTGTTGATTGCTCGTTTTTTCATGGTTCAAAACAAATCGTACTGCGATGAAGGGAAACCACTGTGCAGCTCCTACTGGATTCTCCGTCTCCCTTTTGGATAGAGTGAGTGAGTGTATGTCAAAGCGAGACAGGTAAACCAAAACATTGCCATTCGAGGCGTTCAGTGTGTTTTGTGATAGTGTTTTTACAAGAATTTTCCTAATAGTTCACCGTAAAAGTGAACATTTTTTGGGCTACCAAGAACTCCGACCATAATAAATTATCAATGATGAACTTATTGAGCGGGAATTTCGATATCATGAGACTAAAACTCGACTGGCCAGCATTGAGGGACAGGCCGTTTGGTAAATAATCTAGTTGTTCCTAAAGACGTCGACAACGAGAGCACAAGAGAGGCAGAATCATTTGCATTTGAAACAATTGGTAACAGTGAAAAACTGGGGATATTTAAAAAGCGTTTAGAAATGTAAGAAAGGTATGCTCAGGACCTGCTGAGCTGGATTCAATCATAGTTGTGCTCACATGATAACAAAAAAAGTATTTCCAGAGTACTAACTGCTCTATTTACATTCGAGTTTCTCTGCACCGTTTCAAGGACAGGCTGAGAGCGACCGGCCACGTTAGCAATGTAACGGTAAACAGCAGTACACGGTTTTGAAAATTTCAGTTTTTTTGCACCGGATAATCCGCCTCCCGGTCATCCCATACCCCGGATAATCGTCGTTCTACTGAAATAAAAATTCAAATGAAACAAGCAGCGCCATCTAGGGCAAATCATAAATATTAAAATACGACGTCTGTTGTCAAAGGTGTTGCTCTTTGGGCTAACATGAAGCCATATTCGAAACTATTCCAAACGTATCGACAAAACAATCGATTGTTATTCTATTTTTTATGCACGTACTGTGCGTTAGATGTGTCAAACCAAGCAGACGTAACTTTCTAGCGATACCCGTGTACGCTGCATCACTTCAATATTTACCATTCATTATTCGTCCGTCGTTCAGCTCCTGCACCCAGCATGGTGATCCGCTGCCGCTAACCGTACATTCTACTCTGCATACAACGGGCGGGGAACGGTGCACTTAGTGGTGAAAGGAGACAAAAGTTACCCTAAGAACGCCTAGTCCAAGTGCACACAAGGGGCGTGAAGCATTAGAAATTCGTTCGATGCGTATGAAAGGGCAAAATCATTGCAAATGTCAAAGTGAAGCGAGTGGAAGAGAAAAAAAACGTATTGCCTTTTTTCCCCTACAACGACGTACACAGATTCTCGACTAAATTGTGCTAACGCGACTACGACACGCAGATTAGATTAGAGAATCCGATCCGGGGTATAGTTATTTTGTAGTGTTGTGCCCCAGCATTGTGAATAACAGAGTTTCCTTTCCTTCGCAGTGCTTGAAGGAGGTGCCCATAAATTCTCTTTGTTTCTGTCCTTTCCTGCTGCACGTACGAAACGTAGGCGAATCGAGTGGTTGATAGAGGCAGTTGTGTGGTTTGGTGGTGGCAGTTGCAGTGTGTAAGCGGGTGGCAAGCCTGCAACCGCAGTAAATTAGTAACTACAGTGTAAAGGTAGAGAGGAAGGGAGTGCTTGCATCAATACTGAGCAGCGGCCGCAAGTGCAATTTTTTTTTCGTTTGCAAAATCGGGAAGTTGCGATGGACGGTGAATCGGAAAAACAGCCGCTGCTGAAGCAAGCGCAGCAACAATCGCAAGAGGCAGGATCAGTGCAACGTAAGTACTGGGAGGGTGGGTGTCCCCACGAGCGGGAGGGCGCACTTCCGGAAGAATGTTAGCGGTCGATCGGGATTTCGTTCCTTCCATCTTCCTTTCGTTCCCTTTTTTTTATTTAGAATCTAGCACAAGCGCTTCAATTATTAGTAATTGAACGTGCTGGTCGTAGTGGCCCTTATCAAATGTTAGAAAATACTTGCGTGAAAACTTAATCTCTCGATTACGAAGGTTTTGCAGCTAAAAACATCGAGGAGTTCTAGCAGAGGATGGTTTGTCACTTATTTTTTGTTGTAGCTGCTGTTTCCTCCTGCTAGAGCTGTGGGTTATGTGATGAGTCAGCCCAGTTTGTTTGTTGTCTCTTTTTTACCAGCCAAAGGTATACAGTTCTGCTGCTGCAGGGCAGGAGCGCAAGGCTTGACGAATACAAATCACCGGTTAATTTAGCTTGAAGAAGGGACAGGACTGTTGGTGGAGGTGGAAGAAACATGAGTCAGGGAGAGTGTAGCAAAAGAAACGTTTGTTTCTTTTGTTTTTATACAGTTGGTCCCCCCTTATCAGCTGTAGCGAGAGAGCTGTGCCTACTGTGAACCGACGAGATTGTGGCTAACCACAGTCCCCGGAACGCGTGCAGTACATTCTGTGCAGATAGTAGCAATAGGCAGAGGGACCTTCCAACGGTATGATTATGGTGATGTGGGAAACAGGGCAGGCATGCCATACACATTCACATCCCGAAAGAGAGAAAACAATCGACCCTCACCGTTCCGGGTGTGGGCATTATCGTTGCCACATGATTACTTCACTTTCCAATATCATCATTTACAAAACATTTATTGCATAAGTGACCTACGCTAATTTATCGGCAAAGAGTGTCCATTTGCAGTTGACATGATGCGTCACCCAAGCCATGGCTCTAGAGTTCCTTATTGATAAGCTAGTTAAATGTTAACTGCTTCCTTACGTTTTGTTATAAAATCACTAACTATCTGTTTCATTTCCAGCGGTCGTGAATGCATCCCCCATCGGGCCAGACGAGGTACCGCCGTCGTATCAGCAGGAGCAACAGAATAGTATTATAGTGACGTGCCGCGTATGCCAGGCACTGATCGACATCTCCTGGAAAAAGGAACAGCACGTCGTCAAGTGTCTGCAGTGCAATGAAGCGACGGTACGTAGAACGTTTTGCGTCTGTAGAGGAGGACCGAGGGAAGCTGGAAAGCTGTATCTGTATGCCGCTTGACCGCAGCTACTCAATTTACTTGCATGTGCAGTTTTGGTTCGTTTCATTATTCACCTTACCATTTGCAAGATGTTTGCAGCCGAACCTAAAGGAACGTCGCACACGCCTGTGTGAAGCCTTTCTGCTAGCCAAAACACCACACACAGCAGCAGTCCGGTGTGGGGACGGTATTTATTTTGTTTCAGCCGGAATCTCATCCTACAAATAGTCCCCTCCACCCTTGTCGATCGGTGTGTGGTGTGATGGTCCGTACAATGAAACATGATCCACTTAATCCACCCAGCCAGAGAGTTTGTTTGAAATGTTCCGGGACAGGGTATATGATATACTAACACACGCTGCTGCTGTTTGACGATGGTGACGATGGAAAGCGAGATAGCTTTTGTCGCGCACAACACGTTCCCGGTGGCTTCACCACGGTTGTTCTTGTTTAATGTGGGCTTTCCTGTGGATCCGTGGTGTGTACCTGTATGTGTCTTGGAAGGAAGTGAAAAAGCGAAACACCGGATTGTACATTCTAGTTCGCGTTGCATCGCAGGCGCTAGTCTTAGATAGATGCATGTATAAGAAAAACCTTAAAAGTTACTGTAAGCTTGAAATTGAGCCCGATTTTGTACAAGAAAATCGAAACCCTTGTCCCCATCCTTGGATTGTGAAATCTTTGGAATTGCCTTTTTCGATTAGTTAATATTTACATTTTCTTATCGTATAATTTTGCTGTTTCTTTGTTCGTTGCAGCCTATTCGAAATGCACCGGCCGGCAAGAAGTACGTACGATGCCCGTGCAACTGTCTGCTGATTTGCAAGAGCTCTTCCCAGCGGGTAGCCTGCCCGCGACCAAACTGCAAACGTATTATCAATCTGGCCCCGAGTCCGGTTACGCCGCCGCTTCTCCCAATGCCCGGCATGTGCCGCGTTACCTGCGGCCACTGTCACGATACGTTCTTGGTACGGATGCAGACCGCCTAGGTCCAGCTGTATGACACACCCCGCGAAATGTCCCGTCACTAATTTGAGTATTGTTTCCATCTGGCTTCGTATTTACAGTTTGATACGCTGAAGAACAATCTGGCGAGATGTCCGCACTGTCGCAAAGTGTCTTCGGTCGGGGCCGACTTTTGCCGTAAGCGACGCAATCTACACTTCCTTGGTGGAATTATATTTTTGGCAATCGGTATCGGCGTTACATTTGCCACGTACACATACGTAAGGGTAAGCTTATTCCCGATCATTTACCAGCGTCGTGCCCTTTCTGTTCGTACTAACACATTGTACATTTTTCTTTTCCATTTTGTAGGATTATGGTGGAATATTTGTGGCATACATTAGCCTTTATCTCATCTCAGTGCTGCTCTTTGCAAAGGCGCTCTACTACTGCTCGTTAAAGATTAGCAACATTGATGGGCCGTTTACTACAGTAACATCTTAAAAGACTACTGTAAAGAGAAAACATTCCTAATTTGAAACAGCACGCGGCGTCTTGCCGCTGCCGTGTGTGTCTGTGTGGATGTATGCGCATTACATGCATGGTGTGATAAAAGGGTAGATAAAATACAAAACACAGTTGTGGTATGAACACAGTTGCAAACGATTGGAGAAGAATGAGTGCATAAATGCACCAGCGGAAAAGAAAACTGTACTGCAGATTGACCAAAATTTACAGTTTAAAGCCACGTTCCGATTAAGAAATTAGCCAGAAAGCAGGAAAAGATGCGGTAAGGGCTAAACCGATCAAAAATGCAGAACAGTTGCAGAGCAAAAGGTGAATCAAAATTATTTAGAAGATATTTGGAGCTAGCTAACCCCTGTTCCAGTAAACGATTTAGATTGATAGAAAAGGGGATAAGGTAAAAAGTGGACGAAGGTACAACGCAACGACCGTTGTGAACTCCACCGGCCGAGCACCGTATTGTATCATTTGTGTGTGTTTTTTCGGTTGAGTATTTCTTACAAGCTAGGATCATAACTTTGGTGTGTCGGTTTATTTCCCAGGCCTTGCGGTTTTTGTGTTTCATTATTTGTGAGCATATCTTTTCAATTAACTATACCGCGAATTTGCAACATTGTTTATTGTCCCTTCATTATGTGTTGTTCTTTTTTTTAAATAACGTTTATACAATCTTGAATTATTATTTTTTTACCGCACTTAGCCATGTATATTATGAGTTAATATTAATGTATAAAATGTGAGTTTACTAGAAAAGCAGGCAAACATAAGAAGGAGCATGTGTAAGAGAACAGTAGACAAAAAACAACAACATTGCATTACAATGTAACTGATATTTGAGGGGACTGGAAGCAGAAATAACAAACCACACCACAATTGTGAAATATTATTGGCCATGAGATGAGATGATGAGGCTTGTTTGAGTTAGTTTCCGGCATGTTTAAGATAAAACGAGCGTAACCGGTACAGAATAGAAGCTAGATCAATCATGGAGGGAGGTGGGAAATGAATGCAACTATGTTAGGTGAAAGGCGTATCAAAATTAGAATGTTTTCAGTTACAGTAAGGCACCGTTCATCCCCGGGAGGGAGTGAGATGCGGGGGATACATTTATTCATCCATATTATACATATGAAACATTAATTCATACCCTTTACATTGCATACATGTGCATTCATGCAAGGGGGCCGCTCTAACTGTAGTACTGTAGTATCATAAGCATACGGTTGGACAGGGAATGATATGCTGAAGGTAGGAGCGGTGGAAATGATGCTGCAATCTGAATGAATCGAAATACGAATCGTTCCTTGGATTGCGCCTCCCGTCTCATCATCATTACACATATATATATAAACACACACACAGGCGCGCGAAACACAGTGGTTATTAGCAAATGTTTTACTGAATATTGAACATTGAATTGAGTTACGTATCTAACGCGAACCTGTAAATTGTCGTGCCGCTCGGCAACGTTGCCCCTAAAACCAATGTTAATCTTCTTGATAAATGTAAGCTATATCCACCCGCCTCCCCTCGTTCTAATAATTACAATATCAGTTGTGCAACTTTACATAACCCGAGGAATTTCGGAGGAAAGAATTCGAAATGAGATGTGTGGTGTGTGCTGTGTGAGCTTGTGTGCGATATTAAATGGTACCAAACGAACGCCCTAAAGGCGACATACATTGGATGTGGAATGTTTATTTTCCAAAAAGACTAGAGCGTCTGCGATCCTGCAAGTGAAGGAACGGACACGCGTTCGATTGAGCAAATATCAAGACGGCGATACACGGTGTGCAGTGAGACAGGGGAAGGTTAAGGCACTCGAACCGATAAAATAATATAAAATACGCTTTCCACATTTCACACTAGTAGGTGACGAGCTCTGCTGGGAGCTGTATAATGCATGAAGCAGAAATAAAGGCAATTTAGATACAATAACTAACCGTTTGGCTTATCGGGCTATACAATCTTTCGAGAACAAAACGTAACTCACTCTGGTAATACAAGACCATTCGGTACACCACTACCTGAGTGTATTCAGGGTATACTGCTGAGTACTGCCATGATCATCCAGTATACTGCTCAGATACGACATAAGCGTGTGCGTTCCAAACTGTCAGGAAGTAATCCCGGGCGGACCACAGTTGGTTAACTTTTCTTTCACCTCTTCCAGATCGACCTGTTTTTCGTTGCAAAGCATCGTCAGAAACTGCATGTACTCTTCGTAGTCTAGCGTCGACTTTCTGTAAATGGGATACAAGGAGTGAAAGTAAAACGAATTTCCCATCCACATGTGCAAAAAGGAAGAGGCTATCTATTTCGAAAGTGGGGAGTTGTAAAACACTTGTAATCACGCGATATATCCTTCCTCAGCGGGAAGCACTCACATTCACATCCCTGACCTTACCTAAACTCGAAGAATATTAACCCGGTCTGGGTGAGGGTGAAATGTTTGGGCCCGATCAGGTTGGCCTGTTGCATCCAGCAATCACTTTGCGAAAGCAGAATGCGTTTTCCATCACCTTGAAAAGAGTTCAGCGTCGGACGGTACTTTGCGAACAGCGTAAACATTGAGGCTAGCGTTGGAGGTTTTACTTTGCTGATCGGTGGATTGCTAGCCATCGGAATTTCGCCACTGAGCTAATTTAGATGCGAAAGGGCCTAAAGGAGTTGTAGCTGTGGTGGGAAGCGTGAAGTGCACGCGCTTGTTGGCAACGCAATAACAACTTTCGTTTGATAGCAACGATATTCGTTGCTAGGTTCGTGGAACATATGGCAGCAGCTACTTTGGTAACGTTCTTGCTATTGGGAAAGGGCTGAAGGAAGGGATAGAAACGGTTGTTTTTTATAATGCTCAATTGCATATGCTGCATATTAGACAAATAATTAGTGGTAAATTTGAAAACTTCTATCGGGTGATCTTAATAGTCTATAATTTCGCATATGATTTTGAGAAAATAATTTGAAATGCCAAAAGAAAAGAATCTCAGCCAGAGACATTTAACGGAAAAAATTTACTTACTGACTGTTTTACAACCAAATTATCTATGCTGATTACAAGCATTGGCGTAGATGTTCTTCGAGCAGATCGAGTAGTAGAAAGCAGTAGGAAGAGGGTTCTAACCAATGTTTTGTTTTAGATATGCTTGCTGGTAAATTTTAAAAACTTATATGATTTTGAAATTTAAATTCGATATTCGAAGGCCGCATGTAAGTCCGAAATATATTATACCTTTGGATATATAAGTTCATATAACTTGGAACTAGAGCCATGATGACGAATGCTGTTATGT
>KB682024.1:6195-19654 GCA_000349165.1 Anopheles christyi | reverse complement strand
AGCAATAGTTGAATTGGATTTTTCCATTCGAAACCCGTGAATGTGTGTAAATGTGTGCTTGTGTGAATAGTGAGTGATACCATCATCAGCATCAGCACCAAAAGTTAAGCCGCGTGTTGTATCAGTGAGCGAAATTGAAACAGAAGAAAAAAAAACAAACGAAGCCGTCTGTGTTGCAAAAAACAAAAAAAAAAAACAAACAACGTGTGTAATCGTCATCATACAACGTTGGACAAAATGTTCCGAAACAACAACATCACCATCATCAGCGGAACGGAAGCGCCGATCGTCCCACCGCAGTACCACGACGACAACAACAATACCGGTAGCGGTTCGGATGGTGGCGCACACGTCGAGTCAGTGTTGCGACGTTAAAGAAAACAAGTTGTTCTTGGTTTTAACCCTAATCATACGTACGATTAGATACGATGCATTTTTGTTCGAACTCTTTCGTTTGCTCGGTGCGCGTTATTAAACGCACCGAACACTAAGTCAATACTATAAAACGACTATATAAACCGTGTGTGTGAAGTGTTCTCGAAGATAAAAGGCAGGAAGAAAAGCAAGGTGTGAACTCTTGTAATAAGAATATTGTATAAAAGCCAAAATATAAATATAAAACTACCATACTACCATATTAGACCGTAGCAACAGCAGTCATCGAAGGGAAAAAGTAAATCTAAAGTTGCTAACTTGACAAATGCTTTACCTTGTCACTGGTTTTTTATGCGGTTGCCCTCGCAAGGATTAACCCTACAGTGAGTGTGACCAGACGGTAGATTAGAGAAGCCACTGTAAACTCTACACTCCGTGTAAAGTGTCTGTACAGGCGCACGGGCTATGAAGATGGAATACGTGTTCATCCTCCGGTTTGGCTAGGTTGTAGACGCCGTCACTAATGCTCTAGCTGGACAAGCTATGGTCAGTGAAAGACGTCAGCCAACCGGTCAAGGGTGTGTTCCATCTTGCATTTATCAACAGCAACATGCCGGCGTACTCCATGGTGTGCAGCGATTGGAAGAGGCAGTGCAAGCGTTCAAGTTGCGTTCAATGGTTGCGTATCAACGTGCTCGTGAGTGAAAAATTATGTGAAATTAACTTTATCGCTAGCGTTAATAACAAACGTCGCCGTAAGAAGCAGCTACTGTGGGTGGTGTGTGATAATGACGATTGATTAGGTGACCATTTGGTAGTACCAGCGTATCCATACAAAAATCTTTGTATGTCCTTGTGTGCTCAATTCACGAGGAAAAGAAGAAGTAGAAGAACTTGGTCTGGAAACACACAAGCCTCACGAGCGCGAGGTTTGTGGGTGCGTGCAGAGAAGACTCCTTTTCCTAGTGTGGCGCTAACAGAGTGCAAAGTGGGGCAGAATCGATCGACATTACGCTGTTTCGGACAGTTTCAGTGGTACGATACACTGAGTGCACAGGTTGTTGTCGTTACGGATGTGATCATCAAAACAGCAAAGCAAACCGAATCATGTTATTTCCCCACACGTCACGACACCTACTGCGACTGCACCAGGACGTGCGGCCGCTCCCGTGGTAGTAGCAGTGCCCGTGGCGCGTTCCACACCCGGTGTGCCCGTTTGGCACGTGAGTGGCGTGTGTACTTTCCGTTGTTTGGTGTCTCCCCCCAAATACGAGCTTTTTGGTTTACGCGAGCATTGGCGTCATTCGCCTACTCGTGGATTTTTTTACTACTGCAAAAAGCCATAAGGTCCAGGAAGAACATCAACAGCTTTCCGTTGGACAAAACCGACGAAACGCTTCCTGGCGGAAACACCACCCTCGATGATAATGAATGCATCAATTATGGTTGGGAAGTGAAAAGACAACAAGCGGACGAAATGGAAATCCAGCAAAAACATCGCGAAAACATTTCTCCGAATCTGTATACGGCTTAATGTGGGATAAGCTCAATATTTTAGTAACGCATGAATGCAAGCAGTGTCACAAATCAACAAACAGTCTGAGTGAATAATAAAAAGGCCGGCTTCGAAAAAACAAAAACGAAAAAGACACACAACTAAGGTGCTGATGTAAAGTGTGAATCTCCAACTCCAAGTTTGAAATAAATATTTTCTCGAGCTTCGAGACAAGAGCGAGATTCAAAGTGTGTGGAAATGTGTGCGCGAGCGTAGAGCATTAGTAATAGATGAGTGTGGGTCGCGAATTGTGCGGAGCTGTTAGAGTGATAGAAGAAAATGGCAGAAAACAAGATGCAGTAGTGCGCCACATAAAACAATTATGTGTGAGTTATGAAGCTTTTACGTTGTGTTAAAATAAATAAAAACACAACGTTAATGTGCTAAACGCGATGAGAACTCGTTTGGAAACGAACAACTGACCGTTTCTGATGTAGGAGATGAACAAACCATTCCAATACATCTTATAAGTGCGTGAAAAAACGTTTAGAACGAAAGCAGGAAAAATCCAAAACTCTCAATTTGTGTCCCAAGTGAATCTCTGCTACACTGCACGCGAGAAAAGTTTGCAGGAAAAGGAACAAAATTTGTGCAGAGTGTTTAAATGTCAAGAAAGTGTGTGACACATGTGAGTGGGTGTTAAACGTGTTTTACGAGTGAATCCATGCCGGATCCAAGCGAAACCAGAACAGCTAGTGACTGTGCAGTGCAAGTGAGTGTGATAAAGTCCTTTTACCACCGGTACGTGTGCAAGTCTCAAAGTTTACACAGGTGATCATTCCACACATTCTCCCTCTCTGTTTACCAGTAGAGGCTGGGAAGATATCTTTATAGAAGGGTCAGCTCGGGATCAGTTGTTGTGTACTTCGGTCGTTTATGCTTTTGCTGGTAGGGGAATCAAGCTCATCGGAGTCGAATCTTTTTGGCCCGCGGTAGATACCTTGCTCGGGAAGTGTTTATCAGCCCTTCTGGCCGAATGTGTTGCGCATTGAGTTTGGCAAAGAGATAGGCAATGTATAGTCTTACAGGCTCCGGCATCAAGAGTTTCAAAGCTTTTAAATGATGCAACCCTTTTCCGCTGTGATGATAATCTTCCGGGACCGCGTCCGAGAGAGCAAAGCGTATAGCCCAATTTTCCAGTCAATCGTTACCGGGGATCGTTTTCAATTGTAGTTGTTACATCGAACCCGAGAAGGAATCTTTATCCATCTCGAAGGTTCGACTAGAGTTTTTACGCGTACCATTCGCATATATTTATATTGCCTGGCGGGAGCTGCCAGCGGGCCAAAGATATAAATTCACCTGTTATTCAATATCGGGTAAATCGTCTACTCGTCCATGTCGTCCGTGTTCTTTATTGTGATCGTCGTCGGAAGCAAAACGTCCCCACGAACCATCGTTAGCAATCTTCCTCTAGGGGTATCATCCTCTAGATGAATGCAGCGTTTATCAATGCGCACCTCGACTAAAGAAAAGAAGAAGAAAAAGAAGAAGAAGAAAATGGAGTTTTAATGTAAACAAAGCAACAAAGAAGAAGAAGCATACAAGAAGAAGAAAGAAGAAACACAAAAGAAGAAACCAAACTGTGATAATAATGCATACCTGCAACTACGAAAGCGATATGCAAACAGAAGAGAAGAAACTTTATTTAGTTAGTGTGAACGGTTTCCATATGGTGATGTATCATTCAAGAAAAACAAAAAAAAATCAAAACATTGCTCAAAGAAATTATTATTCAGCCATAACACAAGTTTAGTTTTCCTTCTCACTTACCTCTGGGACTGATTGGCATTTTGCAATATTAGTTTGGTGTAATTTTATTTCGTGGAAAAATTCAAACAGTGCAAATCAATACTTGTACGTTTTAAATATTCAACTAACCAACACTTTTTGGCGGAAAAGTAGGCGTCTTTTTTGCAATTGGAAAATAAACGGAAATAAATGAGGAATTTAGATAAAAAAAGAACAGCGAAGCGCATTCCGCAATCGTCTAACAGATGGCGCTTTCTGCTGGTCTTACCCTACTCGCCGCTAGAGAGCGTTACAATCACATTGATGAATTATGATCGAACAAGATCGGACCAATTCGGACACGCGTTTTTTGTTTCGTTTGTGAATCATCTTATACGGTTATGTTTTATGCTCCAAATCAAACGCACTGGTTTTGTGTATTCTTTACAATTTACCTTCATTTCTTTGAATCTCAATAAACCCTATCCTTTTTTATAAGTTTGCAACCATACCATCGCAACATATAAACTAATGTGTTCTATGATTGTTACAGATACTTCCACAATATATTACCAATATTCGACACCAGACCGAGTACTACCACTGATGTCAGGTGAGTGCTTGATCATTGCATCAACCATCTTAGTTTGATAAGTATTATAGCGCCTAGATAGCCACGAATGCTACCCGAACAAGTAAGAGAAGCGACCGACACCACTTGATGTTTGATTGCATTAAGAAAACATCGCAATGCAATGAAACAATGGAGACGCATTACGCCGTGTATTTGTTATGACACATGCAATTGTCGGATAGGGTTCCATTTCGGGACAAAAGATGCACTCTTGTTAGTAATCGTCGCAGAGAAGAATGTTCCACATGTTCCTCAATTACGCCACACGTCATCTTAAACCAACTATGCTGGTGAGTCAGAGTTCGTTCGAGGTTATTTTCGATAGTTTGGGCTATAATAAGTTCTGGAACGATCTATTATGACATGAGTTTTGCCATGTTGCCCTATTCCATATGGCGGCACCATCTGCTAGGACTATTTTGAAGCGCTTTTGGTTCGAATCGTTCGAACGAGCTCCCACACTCACAGTTCCACTCGCAACGCAGTACTGATAACCATATGGGGTTCTGAAGATATCAAGCAAGGGAAAATCAGGCATACACATAAACGGAGGAGGGAAAAACGGAAAAAATCCACTTGTCGTCACTTTCTCGAGAAGACAAGCTGAATGCTGACGGCGGCAGAACGGAAACCACTTACCGCTGCCGCCGCTCACAGCACCACATTTTTGCCATACAAAACCTTTGCCAATAATGCACTGATATGTATGTGTTGCAGTCGATGACAAGAAATAAATTATAAACCACTATGTTATCGTATTTTCTGTTCATACTGCTACTGCTGCCGCACACGAAATTTCACCTCGGCTCGATAATCGTTGCTGCACGCGAATGCGGTACACTTTGGACGGGTTGCAATTTGTTTTTTTTTTTTGCCGCTCTCTATGTTCTCCCTTCCGCGACCGATTTTCCAAACGCTTTTCAAAACATTTAAAAATGGAAATGAAAATAAAACAGCTACTAAATCGTCCTCGCACCCCCTTTTTGTGCCGTTTGTCGCTCCACTCCAGGCAGCATACACTTTCATGAGTTCAAACATGACAGGTTATGTGTGATATCAAATCGGTCGATAAGAAGAAAGCGGCGAGCGGCGGGTTGTTACCATTATCACTCGGACTTGCCGTACAATATACACGCTCGCTCGAAGTTGCATCAATAACTTTATTGATTTTAGCTTCCTTTGAAGCTCTTTTTCACCGGCAATGAGTAAGATTCCATACGTAGGGTAAAGAAACGGTGGTTTATTTGTTTTCTCAAAATTTAATGCAAGTAAATTAAATTTCCACCAGTCTTCCTTTCTGCCAAGATTGTTTCCCCTCCTTCACATATGTTGTGCATGCGATGCATCTATTACCATCAAAACGTGGTACAACTTTGCTAAGAGAACGCCCAACTCCGTGCACCGTGCAGGTTAGGCAAATTGAGAAAAGAAAATCAACAATGTAAATTGCGAACAACTACTACTCGTCTTCCTCATCGGTCGGTTCCCTTTCCCTTCAACAGTTTTCCATCGCATTCCCTGTTCTTTACCCCTTCGTTTCACAGTTTCATCGGCGAACCCGATTCGGTGCTGTACTAATTGCATTCTTGTCTTCAAACAGTACCAAAACAGTGGAATAAGCTGCAGGAAAAAATCCCACGATCGATTCACCTAAAGTATTGATTTTTTCGTGCAAAACTTCTCATTAATCTACCAACTGCTTTTCTATCTATAGTCCCATTGAAATGAGCCGCTTCACGCTGCAAATTCAGTCTAGCAGATCAATAAATCGACTATAAACTCGAACGAACCTTGTGATAAATACAAAAATATAAAAAAAAAACGAAACATATACTATTTGATGTTCCGTTAACGATCCGTTCGTTTTCTCGAGGCTAAATTATATCGTGCATCCTTGTTTTTCGTTCTTAAATTCCGGTAGGTTTTTTGCAATAAAGGATTCCACACCAATTTGGTGCCTGCACATGATGCAAGTGCATCCCTTTCGGGATAAAAGCTCTCGCTGCACTACCTTGGCCATGAGAGGAGCATTTTTTCTCCGTGTGTCCGCGAGAAACTTTGATGGTACTGTGCTTACATCGTTGATACTAAATCGTGCATCGATTGGAAGCTCCAAGATGTGAAGCAATATCTGTACAGCTGTGCTTAAATCTGGCATGGGTTTTTAAGGACGCAATCAATCTCTTCGATGAAGAAACTTATCGATATATGATGATACGGAATGAGTGCAGACCACTGAGCAAAAGTACGTTTTAGGCAAGTTGATATGAGAAATATATTGCCTTAAATAGGTTGCTTTCTTCGCTTGGCAGCTGGGAAAAACAATGATCGGCAGACGCTTCCTGATTTTGGAATGACTTTTATCCATACCCTACTAGCAAAGCTTTTAATGATGGCGGCAGGGTTGGATGAATTCCGAACAACAACCAAGGGAAAGAGAATAAAGTGAGTAAAGATGCAATCGTTCATGCGTCACAGAACCGGTAGGATAGCGAATTTTCGACGAATCGCCATTCACAGCAGTAGCTTGGATTGTGAAGAGGCATTTTTTTCTTGTTGATACGATAGAATGTGACGCGCTTGGAAGAACAGACAAATCACAGCGCACTGGTGGGGTAGCGGGTTGTACTATTCTACTACCAACAACTAGCCAAAAGGGGAAGTATCACAGCGAATACATTGCGCCACCCTATGGCAGATCTCAGCCCAACCCACTCATCATCATCCCCACTTGTTATATGAAGGCAAAAAAAAACATACTAACAATAGTGTATGATTTCTCAATAGTGTTTGTATCCTTCGTGCAATTGGCATGCACGCTCGTTAAATCAACCAGCATGGTGTTTCTAAGTAACTTTTTAACAGTTTGAAATGAAGGCTAAAAACTTCAAAACTTGTCTCAACAAAATTTACTAATTTGTTTTTTTTTTCGATTGTGTACAATGTTGTAGAGATGATGGTGCCCTCGCGCACAGCAAAATCTCCCACTAAATATAAAAACTATTATATATTCCCTTTTTTTATTTTGTTACGATTTACAAACCCTTTCCTAACAAATGAGACGACTTCCATCACTGATGTTTCAAGTGATGACGAGCCGAACCCCAAACACACTGACAAGTGAGAGAAGCGCAATTTTCGTCTTTTATCACGAAACGATTGCTGACAAACAGTAGGTTGGCTGAGCATATTTCTTCCAAGTGTGCCAACCAAGTCAAATCAAGAGGTGTCTTGCAGTCGTTTTGATTGAATCATGTCTTGGGAAATGCGCTATTCCGCAAGAGCCCCTCGAAGGTTTCGTGTTCCGTGAGCGAAGGGTCTAGACGTGTGGCCAAACAAGGAACTCGCACGATTAAATAGTCTCCAGTCAGTGATTATTTTTTTTGCATGATACGCCCGATACCTTTCAGCGTCGTACATCGTCTTCCTGAAATGACATTGACGGAATCGGAAACCGACGCCGGAAATGGGTCTTTCAATAATGCGCATAGTAAAACAAGGCCTGTAGTCGGATGGGCAAAGTATCGCTTTCATTTCGATAGCCATCTTTGCGTGTATTTGGTGGCATCTGAATAGCAGAATCAATCGTTTTGTTAGAAGTTACTTTTTGCAAAAAAAATAAAAAAACAAGACATATGTCATGCAAACGTAAGCCGAGGCTAGGAACTAATTCGTAATCAATAAGCAAGCATTGGTTGCCTTCTGGTTGAGTTGTAAACCTCATGAAAGGGCACAATCATGAAGCCCAGATTGACCATTGCCTGCTTCACCGAACCTAAAAGGAACTAAGAAACTAATCTAGAACTTTTCTAATCATACAACCAGTACCACCGGCAAATGATTACGAAATGGATGTTGCAGAAATAGCCTTTTTGAATCAATCCACCTCTACTGCAGAAACTCTTAGGTGGGTGAGAAGAGAAAAAAAGAGATTGCTCAGCTCCTTGATGTTTTTGACCACACAATGCAACAAACTTTACTGGAAGAAGCAAGTCTACCTCAAAACCCCGCCTACCTCAATCTCCATTAGCATATTTTCTTCATTACTTCCAAATCTATATTACAGACTACCGCCACACGATCGATGGAAACCGATGAAAGGGTGAAAAACTCAGGGGAGAAATGGGGCAATTGCAATCATCAGAATAGAACCACACCGAGCCGTCCCACCCACTTCTGTGGGACTGTGTCGGATGCTGCACACATATACACACTTCTCTCGGCTTCTTATCGTCTCATTTGTGTTGCACCTTCAGGAATCGTGCATATCAATACGATAACAATCGGTAATTGAGCCCAGGCCAGCATCCATTAGAAGGACCTCCCGGTACAATTCTTTCCCTCTCTTCGTTTACTTGCGCAATGCAAAATTACAAACAATGTCGGTCCAGAAATTTCAAAACACTGCTGCATATTGCGACCAGAGCAACAAACCAACAATGCTTGCAGTTCTCTTCCGGTGGCCATTGTTTTTGTCCATCCGGTAAATGTGGGGCCAGCACCTCGATGGTGGCCTTGTCCAAAATCACACAGACATACACACACACACACACACACACACATACAAATACATGGGGTGAGCAGAGTGCATTGCCAGCCTACCTGATGCATCCGCAAGGAACCTTTCACACACAAAGGCAACAAGACGTGGTAAAAGGACGAGAGCAAATAGGAGAGCTTATTAGCCGCCACCATTAAACTTGCTGTGAGGTGGCTTTTGTTTGTGTGATGCGTAAAAAAGGACGCAATAAAAAAAGACGAGTGGCAAGGAGGTGGATTTAGAAAACCAAGGTGGAGATAATGGAGCGTTATCATAACACAGGGTATGCAACGGTGCAGTGTTTAAATTTCTTGAACTAGCAGCAGAGTGTTGAATGGATGTAAATTGAGCTTTTGCTGGAGCTGGGCAAAATGTTTAAAAAAGTAACTGTTGACGTAAATACCTTGGCAACAAAATCAACATGCTTTCACTCATCTGTCTGATTTCATTTTGATGTGTGAGTAGTGAGTAAAAGTGAAAAACTGTATCGACAGTTTATTAAAATTGTTTGCCACGAGGGATACATTAACTGAACACTCAAACTAACCATAAACTACACCTTCCGGGTCCAAACAGGGGTAAAATATAGGACTTATACATACATTTAGATACATTTAGATAGAAACGAAACAATGGATAGAACGTATATAAAGCACGAAAAACAAATACAAATAGCAAACACATAAGCGATAGCCAGACAGGACGAGAGGAAATGAGATAAGCTCGAAAACACACGTGTAGTAAAATCAATTTTTGAACCTCAATTTTAGTCCTTTATGAAAGGCTTAATTGAAGCTTTGTTTTTCTTCGCAATTGTTTAACTTTAAGTTAACTCGAGTTTATATTTTGCGAGAAATTATTTTTTCTTATTAAATGCAATGCGTATGAGAATTTGTTTATGAGAAGATGTCTCTGGATTATCTTTTAATATTATGTCATGTCATTGTAAATAGTGTCTTCGATTATTGCATTTGCTGCTGCAACTTTACTGCCTCTGTTGTCTTTTTTTGGTTCCCACTGCTTATCTTTGATCGGTCAAGGCCTGTCCAAACCACTAATGGGCTTGGTTATTAGTGGCTCTCTATATTCAGTTGGTAGTAACATAAAGTTTTAGCATGCTATGCAGAATTATAGTAAAGCTTCTAAAGTTCTTGGCATCAAAGTAAAGACCAGCTATATGTATGTTTATTTATTTGCTTCTTTATGTGAGATTTAATAGTAATGATGGTAACTTGAGTGTAAGATAATAAAATGTATATAAGTTCAAAGTTTTTAAAATTTCTTCTCTTTCTTATTTCTGTTTTTTATATTATGGTTTAAAATCCTTAGCAAGTCAAGTCCGGACGGTTATGGGCTAACCTATCTTAGTCGACGATATTTGACCTTTTAATCTCGTCCCTATTTTCAATCATTGTTTAAACATGAACTGGAAAAGTTTTCCAAAATATTCCTCGTTGGTGGTACTAGTTTGAACTAAATCAATGCCTTCGAAATGAAGTTGATTATTATTTTAATTTTAGTACCATTACTGTCAATTCTTTCTTCTTCACTTATTATCAGCGTTCTAGGTAAAAAAGAAACAAGAATTCCGCCATCCCTTTGCCTGAAAGTTAAACACAAAAAACACATGATATCCAGCGGCCAGTTCCCTACCCTTTAAGGTGAAATGAACGGGAAATGAAAAGAACTCAAAAGCCATAATTTACTTCCGATTGCAATTTCCGAATTTCCGAGCGTAGCGCGATGCGCGCCCTCTTTCCATGGAGCCATCACCACACCTGCTGTCCGCTTTTTGTTCGAGAAGGTTGGGGAAACTAAAAAAAAACATTAAAGTAGAAGGGAACACCCCATTTCCAGTCGAGACAGGAGAATGAGGTTGATGGAGTATTCGTCAGCAACAACAGCAATGCATAGAAAACTCAATTCTCAAACGGAACGGAACAAAACTTCGTTCTAATAAATGCCCGCCCCACTGCGTGCGTGTTGGGTGAAGTTATTTTTCACTTCAATTTACACATACAAACATACATTAAATGACTTTTTAAAGCATGCAAAGCAAAGCAGGCAAAAAGGGGAAAATAAAAATTGACCGGAACTACTGTCGAAAGATCATGACTCCTCGGAAGCGCTCACGGCCGGAACCGAGCTGCACTGGGTAAGTGAGAGCTCTGGAACGCGACCCCGTTAGGTGAAGCGGAAGAAATCAGTCCAGCTTTTGCTGGTGGGGAAGGGTATAGAGTATTCAGGGCGACCGATGACAATCAAATGATGGTATTTTTCAAACCTCATTCTTGCCTCTCAACGTAGCTCCCCTTCACACCTTCTGTTTTATGCTCTGTTGTGTTGACTAGGATAATAGATATTAAGTTATATCGCGTAAAGTAAAGTAAATCTAGCTAAAGGTCCAACAACCGGTGCACAGTTTCGTGCCGCATCGGACGATAGGCGCGACTGGATTGCGCACATTCTGTGCAATACGGACAAGTGCGCGCACGATTGTGTCCGCGCAATGCTTTCCAATGATGACGCCTTTTCGCTTGCGTTCGTTTCGTGATGCTTGAGAGGGTTTGGCGACACAACACAGCTCCACAGCGCCTAAATACACACAGCATCGGGTGGGCCAATCAGTAGACAAATAAATCCCTCCCATCCATTTCCACTTGTGTAAGAGTCAAGTGGAGAACTAGAATAATATGCGCGTTGATTCGTGGCGATCAGCGATGCGAAGCATCGAGAGAATCGGAAGTAGTGCACGATTTTGCTAGCAGAAGCAAGACGAGAAGGGATGGGGTATGAACGGGAAGAGGGCAAAGAACGGATATAATGGATGGGGGGGGGGGGGTATGTGTTTACTACCCTTGGAGCTTTGCACTTTGGACATTCGAGGGTTGTAGGACGGCACACAATGGTTCGTTTCTCCGTGCTTCATCGTTCTTGCGGAGCAAGCAAAAGAGGAAGGGAGTTAAAAAAAGAATACAAAACCAAACGGCTGGGGGAACGACGACGCGTTACGATGTTACACAAAACACCGGATGTGAGGAAGTAGTATTGCATGATGCGATATGATTCTAGAGATTTGGCCCCGATCGTCGCGCAGTCCGCGAAACGGAACGAAACGCGTACTAATAAGAGGAGCGTGAGCCGTATCGAATTTGAGATCTCTCTACCCGAGAGGAGAGGTCGCAGCAATGGGTGATGCAAATGTCCGAGGGACCTGTGCATCAAACGTTTCTGAAAACCCGTGGACCCGTGTGTGGGTCCGGTGAATTTTCAACGACAATATGCAACGAGTGTGCCTTTTCCTCCGTGGTGTTTGTCGTTCATTGATTCAACGAGCATCACCTTCCCGACCGGTTGGGGGTAAACATTCTGAATTGGGAGACGGAGGAGGATGTTTCTGTTGATGGATGTTTCAAATGGTAATTACTTCTCTAGAGAGCTGCGACAACAACATCAACGAAAAAACTGCTTCCATTGCAGTAGCGACGAGGGTGCGCCAGTACAACGCAAGTACACGTGAGCCGCGAATGTCCAATCGCCTCGCGTCTCAGTTGCTCCGAAGCACTCCGAATAGCTTGGAAATTGACTTGCGGAACAGCTTCAATTATTTCTTCTCGACCGGAAGTGAGGAGTTCCGTTTGGATTGTATAAATTAGATAAGTGTCTGTCAACACGGGTGCTGGTTGGGCGGAGGAGAAACTAGAATAATTTTAAAGCACCGCATAAAGTCTGCAATCAAGAGCACTAAGAGTAGTTAGGCTGTAATATTATTTTGTTTTGAAGATAGATATTAAGCTTTAACTTGTTGAATCAATTTGTGTTAAAATTGTATTTAAACATTTTCAAAGAGGTTACAATGCTATGTCTTGTTATTTATTTTTTGGCTTTGAAACCCTTTGGGAAAATATTTATTTCGCAAGACAAGCCTCACAACTTTATCTCCCCATACAGAACTTTTCACCCCTTGATCAAAAAGGATACGACCACAGAAGGAGCCGCTTTCAATTGACAGGGTATTCAGCAGAGCAGAACACATCATTCCCTAAAACAACAGGACACTATACTCACACTCACTTTAAGCACAGGAATTTCCCATGATTTCTTGTGACTTATTGTTTAGTCCTGGCGGATGTTATAGGCGGAGTGCCCTATGTATCATTTTTTCACGTGCGAACCACCAACCAAGGTTTCACTCCCTTTCTGAATGCAGGAAAGGAAATTCTTATCGTCATTAATCAATTTTGTTCTCTAGAGGGAAGATAATTAAAAATTTGTCTGTATGTGCTTCGCAAGTTCACCACTGCGTTGATACCTGGGAAAAGTGGATACGGAGCGCATGGGTGGCCCTGCTGCTGCGCTTCGATGAGACATGTTGTCCAAGACACAATAACCAGTCGATGCCAAGACCAACAATAACCATATGAGTACACGTATGTGTGTATGTATGTCAGCACAGGAATGTTTGATGCGGGAGTGATGGCAAAGTTTTGCGCCAAACTTTAATTGATAGAAATTTTCATCCATTATCGTCCATGTGTGTGTGTGTGTGTGTGTGTGTGGGTGTGTGTGCCATGCTATCAGCATAAAGTAGGAAGAGAGAAGATTTTGTAGCTGTACTTTGGCA
>KB682013.1:0-16237 GCA_000349165.1 Anopheles christyi | reverse complement strand
AACCTACCGATGGTTACACAGTCCACCCTAATGATGGGATGCATCACTTACAACACGGCCTCAAAAGGATGTTTTAATGGATTTGGTGTTACTTGGGCCTGTTTTTGGTTTGTTTTATTTTGGCTACGGGAGCCTTTTTCAAGTTTTTACACACACACACACACACACACACACACACACACACGCAGTTCGATAAAGGCGCCAAGCACGAGATCGTGTTCAACGATAAAAGCAACCTGCAGGGCATCGCGAATCCCATGAATATGACTTTAATTAAAAATTCTCGAATGGAAAACCCGTATCCTGCCATCCGTGATATGACTCGATTGCATCTCCCGCGTTCGACAAAGTGTTGTCAGCTTGCCCTTCGGGGGACTGGATCGTTTGATAAAACCGATCGATGTTGGTGATGTACATTTTGGGATGTTTGCCTGGGTATTTTTCTTTTCGATGGTTCATGGAAAGACTTATCATTGGAAAAACATTGTAGAGAATGTTTGATTTAATGGTGCAAATGAAATGTTCCTACTAGAACAACATGGAGTATTGTTGTATGCCAATCCAAAGAACATTGAGGTCACTTCACTCTCAAATTTACAACAAATTTTAAAAACAAATTTTTTTTACGAATCTTATCGTTTTTCATTCTATACATTTTTATTTCGAATTCGATTGTTAATTTATTGAAGGTTTTTATTTCATTCCTTTTTTTGTATTTAAATGTTTTATCATCGATGTGATGTGATGTGATGTAAGATCATACATAAAGGTAGCTACTGTTGAAACTTACAGGGTGTGGCATGAAAGGATCTTACCGAATAGGATAACATAACACTGAACAGGACTACTTGGTCTTTTTATCTCATAGTCGTTTGTGCCTCGTCTGCAAATATTATTTACGTGTTATACATGATTTTTCCAAGAAACTCTTAAAAAGAATTCTACGAATTATGTTCTGAAATGGGAAATATTTCAAGGTAAGCATCTCAAAGCTCTTTTTCTAGCATTATATAACCACTTCAGTAATTACTTGTTTACCAATAGACGGTTCTAACATTCTTCATGCATCTGACGTGCCTTACCTAGGCGTATCCATGGCGGTAGAACGTACTGTAACACAATATCGTAACAGTCCAAGCTGCAATAGTGCTGCACCTTTCCTCTTTTAGATGCACTGCTAACGAGAAGCACACATTCTCACAGCACAACTCGTCTCGCTGCACATTCCCTTATGCTGCACGGTGGCTGAGAAAGCTTCCTTTTGGAGTTGCTGAAAAACTTTTTTCACCCGAGATGAAGCTTCCGCTTGAGAAGATGAGCAGCATCGTCATGTGTCTGGTGCGCTGACGTGCCGGTGTAGGTATCTCGGGCATAAAACTGCATCCATTAAAAGCGTTCAGAAAAGTTTGAGCTTATTCCCCGAACGCTGTTTTGCGTAATGGCGGAAAAGATTCCTTAACGCTGCTTTAATTATTACCACATTAGCATAAATAAAAACTTTCCACGCGCACAAGGGTAGTGACGCACCGCTAGTGTGGGTGGCCCCTTCTGTTTGGCAGTGAAGATAATGGGAGGTGCGAATTTTTAATGCAGTTTTGTTTAGCGTTTCCCTACGCTGTGAAACAAAGATAGTGTCAAAATATTCCGCGTTGGAAAGTTTTCGTTAATGAAGCGTCTCTTTTTCCAGTGGTTTTAGGGGAATTGTAATAATCACATCTTGTTGATATTCATGAATATTGTGACGGATATGATGGAAGAGACGAAAACAAAAACCCAGACGCAAACTCGTTGCTTCAAATTTGTTAATCTACGGTACCAAAACAATTGACAGAGGTGTGTCAATTTTCAACCCCAAACAGTTTGTCATATTTTTTGCGGTTTCTCCGAAAGGTAGACACGAGTAAGTTTACGGACAAAAACGAGACAAAGTTTGTCGCTCTTCCCGGATGTACACATACCGTTTCAAATTCAATTTGCATAGAAAGTTGGGTTAAACTTTTCTTCTTAGTCTCTATCAGCTTCAGTCATAATTTTAAAGTTTGCCGTTCTTTCCGAGTAAGAACATCCATGTTTCCGTGTTTTCACACCACGGGGTCAAGAATCGAGAGCAAGTTTATGAGGAGTTTTCCGGGGAAGCTACTAGTATCCGTCCGCACTACTAACTAAGGAAGTAGCAGCGAAAACAGAAAAAAAGACACACGCAAAAAAGGCCGGAAAATGTTAAGAGATGTTAATGGTCATGATAATCCAGCAGCGACCGAACCATCCGTCGGCTGCCTGAGAGCTACTGCCGTGCCTGCCAGAGAAGCAACAGTATGAAAACCCGCTGCTGACATTGTTGTTGCTGTTGTTGCACGATAGGTTAGCCCGGTGTTGAATCAACTATGAAATAGTTTGAGCACATCCTTTTAAGAAGAAACGTATGAAGAAAAGGCTTAAGCGTTTGCTTGCTTGCTTCATCCAATTTTGTTTTTGCTGTTAAACACATTAAGATGAAACAAACACCAAAACACGTCACGGGTAGAATCTTGGTCGCCAGGGCCGACAAGAAAACACAAAAAAGGTATGAAAGCATAACAAAAACGGTTAAAATTATAACATGGCAAAAACATTTCCTTTCCCTCCCTTCTCTCTCACGTTTTGAATCGTTGACCTTTCGGACGCTTTGGCAGAATATGGGTAGTAGGCCCTTGGTTCGAAACATTTCCTCATTAAAATATGCTAACCGTGTACTTGTGTTCCTCCGTCCTACCCCTGTTTTATTTTGCATTTGGTAAGGCTTTAACCCACAGCTCAAATACCACCCGCCGTAAACGAACGCTCGTGGTGGTAAAGCCGGCAGAAAATCGGCCAACAAAAATGTACATTTGCTAAAGTTTTTGTTGCTTTTTGTCCGGCTTCGTTTTCCTCAAAATTTTTGTTTTATTTTTTATTTTTGGGAAAGCGAAAAAATAATACTATACAGCAAACATCTCGGAAGGCTTGCTTCTTGGTTTTCTGACATGTATGGCCCGGGCAGCGGGAGTTCTCTGGCAACGGGGCAGATTGAACGATACGTACAATTTAGTGAATCGTATAATTAAGCCAAATTTATATTCAAATCAAAACTGCTTAACATTTATACGACTTCTTTTTCGTGGTGTGAAGTAAGGTTGAGGTGCAGAGAACGAGGTGGACCCTAGCACTTCAGTTGGACGAATCTTTGTTCCTTCAGTCGATGAGTTTTTCTCACCTGTATACGCTGGGTGTGTGTGTGTCAAGAAATTGGCGTAAAAATGTGACGGTATTAAAGAGAGCGCGTATGCCTGTGTGAGTATGCAGAAAAAAGTTTATTTCCATTTGATATGGTTTTTGAAAAGAAATTTCAAACACTTTGAATGTAAAATGTGACCAAGCAGTGAATAAAGACTGCCAGCTGGCTTCTAGTTTCGGGTGAATAATATTTGGAATGGAAAGTTTAAATAAAGGTGCTAGAAAGCAGGAAAGAATGCTTAAAAAAACAAAACGGATGAACAACGAGGTGTGAAGATGTTGAAGTGTGTCGCCGCGAGATCTACTTTTAAATTTTAAAGGGTATATATATGTTTGACTTCTTCACTCTTTACGGTAAACATGTATGTATTCATTTGATTTTAATAACCGTGTTTGATGCAGCAGTTTTATTTAAAACCTTTTTGAAATAATGACATTTTCAAAATTGAATAATGAAATCAAATGGTTTATCTGGAATAAATAAAATTACTTTTTGTTCTTATCAAACATACTTTTTAAATGGTTTGACCTATTTATTTCAAACGCTTTTTAATTCTAATGTTGGCAAATGCTGCTTTATTTGGTCAATGTTTTTTGAAAATGTTCCCTTCATATGCAGTTTTTTTAACCAAACAAAACACATATTTTTTATGTAACCGACTGGGGATAGCTTTTCGAAATCGTCAGTTATTGGTTATACGAGACTTTTTTTGTAGTGCAATTAAAAAGGATAAAAATAGTAACGAAACGTTCAAGAGGCGTGTTGAAGAGTTAAATTTATTTCCGTTTCAGATAATTCCAAATTCATGGTCATATAATGAACACATACAAATGATAACCCCTTGCCAAATAGTATTTTTTTAAAGCCAAATTTTAACATGAATATTTGGTTTCCGGAAAGAAAATAGAAGTGAGCGTTTCTTTATACTTTTTACCACATAAAGAACAGAAATTCCTGAAAAACATAAAACTATTGCCTTTTTTTAATGCTCCTTGTGCCTTACGATCGATGATAATGCGTAATTGAAAAAATAATGTTAAACAGAAAAATGTTCCCCATTTCTTAAGGATGTACGATGTACTTTAATACGAAAGTGTGGTTGTGTGTTCCGGTTTGAGCCAATCTTATAGTACAGTCGTAAGACCTTACAACATGCTCCTATATGCAGGACAGGCTTTCCTGCTATTAGTAAACCTAATAAGTCCTACCAGGTTGCAGTTCTGATGAAGGTTCTCCCTCATTGTCATAAACGTACATCGAAATTAAGTAACTCTATCTAATAACTTTTACTTAATCACTCAATCGTACTCTCATATCGAACAACTCTCACTGAAGGATTGTTAAGACATTTTTGAATAAAATTGGTGTGTATTCGTAAATTACATTAGGGCTTGTGCTTGTTCATAATGATTCAATTTGGATAATTTTATTCCCCTCGGTTAGCTCGGGCTAGCATTTACCCAATAGAAGACATTACTTGCTCGAGGTGTGTGGAATTCACCGTACCCCTAAATCGTAGCCTTAACCCATTATACACGATAGTACCGGAAATATAATTCATTAGAACCCACGCCATCTTCCTACTATAGGTAGGGTTTACCTTGGTAGGATGAGAAAAACGAAAAAGTGAAACAATATGTTTAACGCACTGGGGGCGGTAAAACATTTCAATTACGCTTAACCACGTCTAGAGACAGATTTGCTGGAGTTCGATTTTGCCAGAGTACCCAACATTTTCATGTTAGGGGTCTTTGTTGTGTTTGTTTTTATATTACTTCTATTTGACGTTTGCGTCAAATCAAAAGCAACACAAGAAATAAACTTATTTTGTTGGATAAAATTTGATTTGTTATAAAATGTTAAGCTGGAAAAAGAGTGTTGAAAGCTCTACAAGAGAAACTTTTTTGTGGTAATACAACAAATGCCCTAAAAAGATTCAAATCAAATTACAAATTGTCGGGCAGCAGCAGCAGCAGCAGCAGCAGATACTTTAACCGTAAGCAATACAAACGAGATTCGTTAGCACTGTGCACTGTATTTATCTTTTTCAGCACTGAATGCATACGACTCCACAAGGCTGTCAACGATTGAAGCTTGATCGTTAGCCCAACAACTGAAAAGTCAAATAATTTGATGGGTTTGGTGAAAAGTTCTTATCTTATGTCCCTTCCATCGCCCTCATCCCAGCTTCCTTTCTGCTATCGTGCACGGTCGTATGAAATTACTATCTCAACCTATTCCGACCGGTTCCTGCTTTCGTCAAATACACCAGGAAACGGGCAGCATCATAAAGGGGTAACCGAAATTTTCACACGACAAAGTTCATCTCAAGACAAAGTTCCGATTTCTAGCTACCCGTTTTGCTGCCTCCAGTGGTGGCGCTTGGTTTGTTTTTATGTACCAAACATACATACTGACATTCGTTTGTGTGCATGCAGCCACGGTACGGGTGTGACACGAATTCGAGCGGTTTCTAACATTCAGTTGCTGCAGTTCGCTGAACAGGAACTAGAAGTTCAATCCCCTATCTCCATCCATTGAACCGACGAGAGTGGCACACAAACACTCACAACACTCATACATACAAACACGACGTTTGGCGCTCCAGGAGAATGGCACTAAATAAAGCCTAATAATAGTGCTGCAAAGGGAAAACACATAAATACATCACAAATTAAGTGGAACACTCCCTTTCGCAGCAGTGCCCATCAATGAAGCCAACCATTTTCCGTACCACACTGGAACACAGGCTCGTACGCCTTTATGGTATCGCACGAAAGAGGAAGTGCCGTAGAGAGGGGGGGGGGGAGAGAGCTTTCAAATGGATACCGTCCACAATGTTCAACCTCGGGCCGGTGCAATCGAGGTTGGGTTGTTCTCGGAAATACCACGACATACAGCTTCATTCTAGGCTGTCGAGTGAACTGCCAACACGAAGCAAAGATACTAAAACTTGTCCGAAAAAACGTACATACACTACTCCTTCATTCAATCTCTCCCGCCGGACCACTAGTCTTTAATTCATTTATATCGGAACACATTTGGATGCTTGCTAACGATAACTTGCCTCGAGCTTACCTCCCAACGCAATTAGTTTGAATTCTTCGATTCCGGGCGCTTCGGATATTCAACGCGACGAAGTAATCAACGCTCTTATGTTGCATTTATGTATTCAACAAACAGCATGACGTACATTTCTGAGGATTTCGGTCACTTCTACATAGCAGGTCCACAAGATTGCGTTTTGTGTCGATTCTAAAACCTAAAACCAAGTAAATGATGAAAAATCAATTCATTACCATAATTGATTCAGTGGACTGGTGATACCAGTGCACAAGCTTTAACTGTAGATAAAATCATGACCCGTATTTCTTTCCCCCTTTTTTCCGGACTGTCTTAAACCGCTTCTCGGATTACTCCTCCCCATGCAATCGTTGAGTTGCCAAATGTAATCTACGATCAGTGGAGGACTTTTGTACGCCTTATCCTATAACATACCCGCTTCCAGCGCATTGGAAGGCACATCCCACATCGTTTCCGAGCGAGTGTGTGTTTCCGAGGGGCAAGAAGATTGAATCTATAAATTTGGTCTAAATTGAGAAAGTAAAAGGATTACGAAAACCCAAAAACATAATTTCCCATCGGCTTTGCATCGGAGGATGTCACTACTACACGGTTTCCGCAACCGACAACCATGCTGATTGCCAGATGAGAAGGAAAAACATACGAAGAAAAGCAACGCACGAGCAGTCGTGTGAATTGACATTCACCCAGCGAGGTAAGGTGGTTACGTTTCTTGATATGCCCAATTCGTTAAATTGATTTCGGAAGGATTAATAGGTGCCACCAATGGGAGACTCCATTTCCCGGGGAAAGGGAAAATGCCAGGAGGCTCAAGCTCTTTGTCGACAGCAAACAGTTCACAATCGTGCCTGGCCTAATTATGCCCGGTTCCTTCCGGTCATTCGATGAAGTAAGCTCAAATAACAACAACCGAACCGATGATACTTTCGCAAAAAGGGGTGACTTTTAATTCTCACACTTGTGCAGAAGAACACATACACTGAAAGGAGCGAATTGGTGATGGAAGGTGGTCTGAGCGAAAGGGGAGTTCAAGGGAAATTATTTTAACATGGCTCCCTCTAATTTGTGCCCATGATTTGGGATCGGTCTCGGGGGACCACTTTTTATCTGGCTGATGGGAAGAACAGACCAACGCTCCGCACTGTTCAGTAGCTGGTAGGAGGGTCGGAAGTTGGGTGGAAGGTAAGTGTGAGCGGAGGGAGCGAAGTTTTCCTGCGGTTTTGCCTGTGGCCAATTAACAAATGTTTAATTTAATCAAGATCTGCCGTTTGAATCCAATTTAAAGTGGTTGTAATTAATTCTCATTTCTTATTGAGCGGATTATCTATCGACGTCGCTAGTTGTGGAGTGTACAAAGTAGCTAAAATAGGTTAACAATTTAATTCCTGTGTATTTTATGTTTCCTTTCACTAAAAACTGTGGCTAATTCTTTGCTCGAAAGTGAGCGTTTTCATTCCACTTGCAACATTGGTGTTAAAGCTTTACGGATGGATTTAAATGTGGCAAAACGTCTAAACAACTACTGATGCAATTCAATTTCTAGGAAAACATAGCTGAATGAATTTTACTCCTAAAGCGTATACCTTTGGGTATATTATAACTGCATTTCGCAACCCAATTTCGAAATAGTACGATTGGTCTCTGGAGACTGGACTCGTATTTTGCGGGCACGTATTTTCCTCCTGCACTTTCGATCCAACATGAAAGAGGCTTCTACCAGAAAGAAAAACACTCAAATGTTCGCACTTCTGCTGAAGGCTAACAATATTGTGTTCTTCCAACATGGTGGAATTTAAGTGCAACACATTTGCACAAAAAAAAAACAGAATACCAATCCCATTCTACAAACTCGTCCACCTCATTTGAACGGTCGACATCAACCTCAAATGGGGGGGTTCCGAAGCCGTAGAACAATCATGTACACTTATTTTCTTTTTACCTCCAATATTATTCTATTTCACACCTACAGGCAACACGTTCACCCAGCCGCACCTGCTAGAGTGTGTAATAACAATTTGGGCGGAAGGCAGGCAGTTCTGCCTGATGCCGGGTGTGTTTCCTACGGTTTTCCTACAACACTATCATGGTTACCCTCGGTCTTTCACCGTGCTCGCCGCTATCGCCACTATCGCTAGAATGTCCCTTCCTCGCACAACAATTCGTTCCGTTTGCGCACCAGTATTACCGGCCAACCGCCGGCCACGTAAGGCTGTAGATCGCAGCTGGGAGAGGCTTTAATTTTTACTTTTATTCCTCTCCTCGTTATCTTAACGGCTTCATAGTGGCCCAAATGGTGTAGTGCTGTGGAATGGATTCACCCTGCGACTGTTGTTATCCTTTTTCCGGTGCCGACTGTTTGGCGATGAAGAACCTTAGCGTTTGGCGTGCTGGAGAATGCAGACGACGGCAGGAATGTGGGCCCGAATTGTTCCGAAACAACTTAAGCTTGCCAAAATCCTAGCGAAAAAAAAGAATCCACCCCACGTAAATGGAACGGGTGATCTTCGCTGGGCGTGACAGTGGCTGTACGAAAGTAGCGAAAGGAAGGATAAATTAAATGAATTTATTATACAGAAAATTGGATCTTTTGCACCGAAAGAAGGGCTGGCTTTGGAAAGCGAAGAAATCGCACAACTACCAGATCCTTACCAGTGTGGTGACCCCGCAGAGAAATGGAAGTATGGGTCTTAGCTCCCGGAACACTTGCTTGCTAGTTTCGATGGATCTATGGTGCGCACACCATGGCACACCGGTCAGCTCGGCGGGAGGGGAGACGGCCGGCACATGAAGTCATGTTCCGGGAGCATCCCGGATCGGCTTTAACGGGCTACATCGGCTACATTTTTCATTGCATAAACTGTTTGGGAAAGTTTGTCATTTCCCCTCAGTAAACTTTGCGTTGAGTCCGGGAGGATCAAATAAATTCATTCTCAATCCCTCGGACAACGGACCGACTGCCAGCGTTATGTTGGGAAAGTAATGTAGAACACATGGCCGTATATCCTGGTGCTGCTACTTGCGCTTCGTTCGCCAACTGTTACCAGGAAGTTTCCCGGGTGTTGTCCTTTTTTCGGCTGTCACAATAGGCTCTTGGCTCAACGACAGTGGCGGAGTTGCTGCTACAACTTTCCGGGAGTGAATGGCTGCGGAAGAGGTGAACGACATCGCACGTTCACCATCGCATCGCATTCCGAAATGTATGTTGGCAATGCTGCGGACGGTCATTTTGGCACTGTACACCACAAATGAGTATCGAATTCCTCTCGAACTCACAACTGATGGGTTGGTTGGAGTGGGAGATGGTTGGGGTCTGCTGTTTTCTAGCACACGCTGGTTCTCGCTTCCGTTACATTCCAGCACGACACGAATGGTTGATGGCGAGTCCTTGACTGGCCCTTGACCAACAGCGCTAGTGTTTCGTCCTTTCAACGAGGCGAATAAATTAACCGCTCCTACCACGGCTAAGCGGAAAGGACCGAAGAAACAGCGAGGAGGTGCTGGCAACAGAGAAGAAGAGGCCTACCCAAAGGTTCGGCAAAGCATTTCGTCATGTCACTGTAATACGGTAATGAGCCCGGCAGGCAACCAGAACAGGATGCCACGAGCATGAGCACTAAAATGGGCCGAAGAAAAATTTGGCAAACGGAAATGTTAACTTCACTGACAAACCAGCAACCAGTCCCTCAGTTGCTGTAACAGTGCCAGAAGAACGGGCGCCTCTTTTTTCCCGGCGCCGAATGACACACGTGACATGATTCGCTAATGAACGACGTAAATGGACAAATTGAAATAACGATGTTCCGGGTCGGATGTTGATCGAAAATCACGCTCACCATGGTTAAATTAGACGCAAACGGGGGTTTTGGTGGGCAGAGGCAAGGTAGCAACGAATGAGGAGGAGAGAAAAAAAATGAAATTTCACCATCAAAATGGTTGTTTGTGGAGATGTTTTCGTCACCCAGACACAGCTCAAAGTGACACGAGGATTGAGAGAGTAAAGCTTTCAACTCGAACGGTGATGAAAGATTTGAAGCATAACGGTTCAGTTTCATCTTTTTTTGTGAAGAAAAAGAGTAGGAAAAGGTAAATTATTTTGAATTTTTTCTGCGAGTATTACAATGTTGTGCGCTTTGCTGGATCATGCTTTATTTTTTAAACACACAAAATGTTGTGCAATTAAGGGAAAATGTATAAGTGAGCATCGTATATTTAAAAATAAGATAGTACACGTATCGTACATGTAACGATTAGTAGGGCTATTTTTTGTAATAAATGAAAATTCGCCTGTGACAAGGTCAAATGATTAACAAACCAAACAAACACCAAAGTATTGTGGATTCATCCAAACTTTGTTGAAAAATATAGAATTTAATAATGTATTTATTGAATTAAAGGATGTGACCTGTTTTCTTATGTGTGGAATTTCTATGTTTGTGTTTTGTCAAACTATTATGACTATTTGTCTCACGAAAAAAAAAACAAAATGCAAAAAATGTAGTTAAGAAACGTGAGGAATTCTCTATGTGTCAGTTCGTCCATTGGCGACCGAAAGCTGATTGAAAATATGAGGAAATGTGTTAACAAAAATTAGGTCAAATTTTATAAAGTCACATTACAAATTTATATTTAATTACTTAAGACAATGTTTTATCATTTATTGCTATGTAATTCCATACATTAATCTTTCTGTGTTTCTATTGGTTGGTTGGTTGATATGTCTAAACATTGATCTATAGAACGCTTCAATGTGACCCAGAATCTCAAGATGGCTTAATGCTGACTGAACACGATTAAAGCTCGTATAATCATTTTTTTACTACCTCCTCCATAACGTGACACTGTATTTCAAACTTTTATTCAATATCCTCACCACGCCACTTTGTCTCGACCCTCTGCATTCAATTGCCCGCAGTTTAAACACGTTTAATGAGACGGTTCACAAATCGAATGCACAGTCACATTCAATTCCATCACCATTCAACCACACCTCTGCCGTTAATCAATGGAAAGTAGCTCGGTCTGCTTTAAACCGTTCTTAATGCGCTTTACGTGACCGTTAGCTGGCCCGTGGTCGTCCGTCTCCGTCCGGGACGCTCGTAGATATCGTCCCGGCACACTGGTTCCGCAGCTTTCACGAGGCCACAGGTCGCATGGATGCTGCTGGTTAAAGATTTTAATAGGATTTCCTGGATGAGTAAATAGTCTCCACTCCTTTTCCCATCGCGATCCATCCGAACTTCTGGCATTACGTGGCGTCTGATGTGTTGGTAAGCGTACACCACTACTGGCAATGAAAAGCGACCGACAAACGCTCTGCTTCTTTCTCGAACAGGACCGTTGCGGTTTAGTGAACGGTGCGAAGCCATTAATGCTCGGGCGAAAATCGAAGCAGAAACATTTTCGCTTTAGTGCGAATGCAACATTTCAAGACTTAATGGGATAATGGAAACCATTTCAAGCCTGGTTCGACCGATGGTGGCATCATTTGCCCCTCCCAGAGGGTTCGGGATGAACGGGACAAGAGCGGAACCCGATGCGAAGGGCGTATTTGGGTCGATATTGGTGGGTGGGTCAATGTTGAGAGAGTGCATTATATTTGCACTACATCTACAATGGCCATCGGGAGGATCATCAGTTATTCATATCTCTATTAAGCCCGAGAAAGCAATGGATATAATAATCGTAAACGTCCGAAACAAAACCATAAACATTGTGCTGAGGAGGCTGCACTAAATCGAACCGAGGGTGGTATGGCCTACCGTCTATTGGGGATTGAAAAACGCGTAGGAAAAAGGTCTCTCGTGTTTCTTGTCCTTTTCAGTTTAATATTATTAAAATATAAATTTTGAAAAATTTGTTTTATGCTAAGATGATGCTTTATGTATGATTTATGCTAAACTGATAATTCCAAAGGAAAATTCCATGACATTTTTAAAAATTTAACAACATCTTTACGATACATTACAAATATCGCAATAAATAAAGTATTTTCAATTCAATAAGCGACTGTGTGCACAAGAACTCCATTGTCGAGCTTATAAGCGCGTGGCAATGAATATCCAAATTAACACGAATTATGATACCGGACCAAAACGGTCATTTCGATTGCGAGCATGAACAATTGCACACCAGAGTGACAGACTTTGCACCTTCTTAGTACACGGTGCACAGAATATGTGAGCCCTATGCATGGCAACACTCATTTCCATTGCACAAGCATGGAAGGGTTCCCGGCCGACAGCTTACCAAGAACGCGTTAGATGCTGCAGCATCACGTTAAGCGCCAGCTTCATAAATACCTCAAAAGCCACCAGGATGGTCATTGGCAAACTGGTAGCCTGCCCTGGCTGAAACGTTGATAGTCCGGCCTGTTTGAGAGCAATACCAAAGTATACAGCATTCCGCTCACTCTCATAACATCCACCCCTTCCAATGTGCAAGAACATGCCCGGCCCCTTGGTAGTGTGGTGGAAGTCTGTTGGTTTAAAATTATGAACGAATTTGTGTCTCAATCAGTGCTTGCATTGTGTGCCTCCGCTCCCTTGCACTGCTGTTGTGGCAGTTGGCAAACCGACGGGAAATACACGTTCAGCGGTTTTCCGAGCATCGCTCGATTTTATGCTCCATTCGCCCCGGCGATCTCCCTCGGAAGTCCTCGGAAGCTGGAGAGTTTGTTTACCCCAGTGTACTGACCCATACGCAACCGGGCACAAACGGGTGCGTTTGGCTTGAATTTGATCGGCATCAGTTTTCCGCGAGCTATTAACATGCCGCCACCGTCACCTCAACCAACAACAGTCCCAGCTACGGTCACCATTGTTGATGGTAATGATTTTGGTGTTGACTTAAGCAAACACAACCGCATCCACACTGCGCTATCTTCGGTGCGTCGGTGTGGAAAACATTCTCGGTGTTGTTTAAAATTCTGCTAAATGCAGCAAACCCTTCCGATACAGGCCGATCGAGTACATAAAGCACGCAATATCCACGTACATTAATGTGTTGGTGTCGGTCATACGTGGAGCCTGGATCTTGCAGCATGTGGCTCAACATCATTGCACGCTTTCGGTTGAATGTTGCACTTTGTTGAGCCAAGTTGGGGAATGGTTGTCTAGATTGATCAATATCCCACGGACACGCGTTGTTAGGTGTAACATCCTATGACAAATGGGTGTTGAGCTAGATGTACAGGTTGTTGATAAAGGAGTGATTTTGTAACATTGTATCATTGAAAATAATCTACTTTTTGATGAGATTTGGCTCGGCCATTCTAAAAGATGGGTGGGTGAAAATAGTTCTGAACTTTGCATTCGTACCTAACTTATTAAGAATCAGCTTTTTGGTTTCAGAACCCTTATAATGTATGCGCCATGGATAAATATGTATACGCTGTGAATAAATTATCGCAAAATGTTAATCTGTTTCCAACAACACTTTTAAATATAAGATAAGTTCGGATCTTTTTGAAGATCAGCTCAGTCCCGGTTCTTTCAACAAGGTGATCCGGATCATTGCGCGAGTGTCCAAAGAATTTAAATCTACCCCTTTAGTTCACAAATCATTAACGCATCGGCTTTATTAATTATGGTTTAAAAATAGTATTTTAGACACATTCTTCGGGGTGAATTAACATTTACGGGTAAATGAGCTTTCACTGTTCCCTCTACGTAAGAAGATCCATGAAAGGATAGGTTCAGCAAAATAGTTATTTATTTCAATTGTAGCCAAGGATAATGGATCAATGCTGCCTTGCAGTTTGTTAACGGTAACGTCTTACGTCTTCTTAAACGAGTGACTTTGTTGTTTCCTTGACACCCAGTAGCAGTGCTTTCAAGGGTAGTTGGTGGCATGTTTGGTTTGACCAGACCATTCTCATGATCAACCTGGAGCGAAATTCCACGACAATCGGCGCAGCTCCAATGACCGACGTCTTCACGTGCCCTGTCATGTTCGGATGGACCAGACCGTTTCCATGATCGACCTGATGACCAAACTCACAGAAATCCAGTTTAGACGTAATAGTTAACCAGTAAAGTGTCTGAAATAAAATCTTAGCCTTTTTTTAAGGGTTATCACAAAATTTAATTCATAAGTACACAATGCTCATTTTGTTTCCCAATATGTGTGGGAAGATGCTACCAGTATGCCGAAGATCAATCAGTCATATCTGAAATATATTTCTGCCATTTTCAAGCTTGTGTTGGAGTCAGAATAAAATCAAGAAAAAAAATGTTCGAAAAAAAAATCCTTTTAAAAAAAAGTTTCGTTTGAAATCTGAAATTGAAACGTAATAAAATAACTTATAAGAAATTTGTTTAAACTGTTTGTTTTGATTGTACAACAAAATATGCCATATATTTTTTGTTTGTTTCTCAAATATAATTCTGTTAGACTTTTCAAATAAAACTTGAATCACAGCTCTAGCCTGATCTAAAAGCACGAATCCCCATCTCCTCATCCTATTAATAAATGGTATATTTTCATCAGCAACAGAGATAGTTTAATAAATCAATGTTTTGAACAAATATTTTGGTTTTATGAAACAACCGAACCCACGAGTTTTTCCTCCATTTCAACAAAGCAAACGTAAACAGAAAGTCAATTCTTTGTACGTTTGGACAATCCTTGTCTGAATGGTTGAAGAAACGATCACAGAAAACCGTACAAAAATGGGAAAGGGAAAAGCTTTCGCACAGGAATTTTAAACCCGGACAGTTTGAGTGAGGCTGAGGCGAGTAAATAAACCTTTCAACCATCTTCGCTTCTACCTTTCCTCAATCCTCAGTCCTGGTGGAGCGGGTTCGAATGAAAAATGTCAATGCGCAGAAACACGCTCCGAGAAGCTCCCCAGTGCTGTTCGTCTGGCAAAAGGGCAAGAAATGCGTCTTCGTTGAGATGCCTCTGCTAAACAGGGTTGTCCGGCAAAAGAATGGCCAGAAGCAAAGTAAATAAATTTCACCCAATCACTCACAGATTGTTTTTATTGAATCGAAACAACAAAATTGTGTTCTGTAAAAACACTTCATGCGCTCGGGCGGTTCTTCAGCCCCTCATGGCGAATTCATCCGGGCGTTTGCAATGGTCCCCTCTCTGGTGTACGTTGTAAGAGTGTGTGCTGTTGTTCGATTCTATTTTTCTACTTTAATTTTTCCGTCCATTCCACAACTCTCACGAAAGGACCTCGATTGCAAGCCGTCTTGCAAGTTAGCCAACAAGGCCGGCTCATTGCACACCGTGCACGAATGTGAACATGGTTTGGCAGTGTTGAGCGTATGGTGGTCAGGGTACTTTTGCTTGCCGTGGCAGATATTGGTAAAAGCGTCAGTAACGATACAACGTACGTAAAACGAGAGGCGGACGTAGGAGCGAGAGTGTCGATTCAGCAAATGCTGGCCATTTACTGGCAACAGTCTCAACCATTGGCAAAACGTGCTCCTATGACTGCTGATGGAAATGTAATCTAATAAACAGCAATGGTAGGTAGCCCATCGTTTTCGGGTACGAGTGATTTATTTGTTTAACCCAAACACCCATCCAAATTGTGCGTTCTGAAGGAGCCAGAAGTCATGAATCGGATAGACGGGGAATTCGAAAGTACTGTATTGTTTGCACATTTTAACGCGTTTACACTCCGATAACAGAAGGATTACATGCTCGATGGGTTCTTGTTGGGTACTTGATTTTTTCCTCCAATTTTATGGCATTTTTGTAATGTAAAAAATAACATAACGAGGAAGGCCCATATGGTTTAAGATAGTTTTTTTTTTCATTCACTGATTTATCTGAATTGATTTAACTGGTTTTATCACAGCCTAAACGTCTTCTTCTTGCTTGGCATAAACGACCTACGAGGTTATGCCGGTCTTATACAGGCTTTCTAGACTTATTTTTACCACGTAG
>KB682002.1:0-16265 GCA_000349165.1 Anopheles christyi | reverse complement strand
ATGTTTGAAATTTTGATTTTTCCTGTAAGGTATCCCAGGCAAATATTATCCCGAAGCTTCCGATACGTCTTCCGAATCAAAACTATCATCAAAACTAAATTCATATGGATTCTCTACACTTCAGTCTCTTCCCTGATACATGATACCGTGCACTGCACTTCACGACACAAATGTACTCACTCTGCGCATTACAAGCAACAAAAAAAAAAAAAAAAAACGCATAAATATATCCCTTTGCACTCCAGGGCAAATTTGTATAGAGAAGCTTCCCTACCCATGGGATAACAGATAACAACACGAAACCATATGCAATTCGTACTTAAACCCATCCCCAACAACATGGCACGGTAGTACTACGACTCTTGTTGCGGTAAAAACTCAATTTATCCAAAGTGCAGCCACAATTCCGATCCCTTCTCCTTTCCACCCGTTGTTTCCACAATATATGGTATAAAAATCAATATTACGAGCGCTACACGCTGCCGATGAATACGAACTGTTGGCGTTCGAACGGGTGTGGAATCAAACACCACGGCTTTGCAGGGTATTTGGGAGCCAATTCGGTGTCAACTGCATACGATGCATTTTATGAAGCGTGTCACCATAACGCGGTTAGGTAGCGTTTATCGTTCCTGCTGCTGTGTCATGTACAGAGTGTACAGTTTATGATTAGTTTATCGGTATGGTTACGCGGTGGTGCCGATGCAACAGGCGGATAGTTTCCGTGTGTGTGTGTGTGTGTGCGCGTGTGCTTTACAATAATCCCTGTGGAGGTTCAAGGAAGCAAATAGATTGTAATGGGACGATTAAATTTTCATAAACGATGATTTAGCAACGCTTGGATAAATTGAAGTGAACCATTCAATGATTGTAACAACTTAAAACAATAGCCTGCACTTTTATTTTAGAAAATAATATGGAGGAAACGATAAAAATTCTAATGCTCGTACCATTTTTCCATTAACCGTTTCAATATTTGTATTTGACGCCTATGAGTATGCAATCTGCCTCACATACAATGTTGTTCCATCCATTTTAATCGTGTTTAGTGGTTTGTTTGATACAGCTGTGCTGTTATTAAACCTCGATTAAACTTGGCTGTAAAGAATAGCGAACTTTTACAGACACACAGCGCAATATATTCAGCAACCAATTCAATCCGTATGAAGCATGCTCCCAAATCACATCCTCCGCACTCAATGCCTCCCTAGCGCCTGAGATAAATGAAGAATGGTAGATAAAGAAGAGAAAGGAGATAAAGAAAGAATGGTAAATTTAATTTCCCCACACAAAATAAATCGCCTGTCCCTGCTACATACCGACACTGGCTCGTGGTGCTATTTCGCTAGCAAATAAATTATCACACTGTGACAGCACTCGACCGTACACTTCTGCACACAGATACAAAGTTACACAAAAGCCTCACAAAGTAGTATTTTGGAACAAAAAGTTACTCCTTTTTTGTTGTTGCTACTTTCCCGCTCCTTGCGGCACCGAGAGTCGTTTGAAGTTTGTCTCTACTTTCTGCAACGTTCACTGGTTCGCACCAAAGCATCGCGCTACGCCAAACAACAAAGCCAAAAATCATTCTCCCTTCTACTGCTGCTGCCAGCGTATCGTTTGGCCGCTTCGCAAAGGTAATGAATTTTCTCGCCATGCAAAGCGACCGAATGCATAGATAAATAATGCAAAACGAAGGAATGAAACGGAAAAGCTTCCCGTGGTCCAAGCGGAAAACAGGTAGCGTCCCGTGCTGGGTAAACCTTTATTCGCACCGAAGGCGTATTTTTGTGGCCAAGGTGTGGTTAAATTTGTGGCACCGTTGCAGGATGAGTTCCATGTTGGAGAAGAAAGATGCTGCGAATAAAAAAAAAAGACAATAAGAATCAAGAGGAGGGGGAAGAAGTCAAAATGAGGTGGAAAGTTAGATAGAGTTTTTGTTTATAATTTTTCCTTCTTTTTTGCTGTTTGTTCAGCTTGAGGCAGGAATTTGTTTATTGTACTTTCTTATCCTCCTCATTCTTTAATGTTTTTTTTTCGGTTTCCCTGTCACTGGTTTGCTCAAAGTTGTACGTAAGTTGCAGACAAAGATACTTTTGTTCTGCGTTTTGCATACTTTAAGGATAAAAAAACAGTCGCTGTATAAAGCGCCAAACTTTATGCAATTCACCTCACAAAATTACTCTGAATTGTAGTTTCTGTATGTTTTTTTTTCTTCTGTTAACTAAGCTACCCTTTGATCTGCTTGCAAGTTGCTCACAACACGAGAAAGCAATTTCACATTTGTGATAACCGCAAAGCACGACACTATATGAGCCAGATGACCATGAAAGTTAGTTACAGACTAACCGAAAAAAAAGCTCTCACTCCCGTGACCGCAAAAATAAAGACAAATTTGCTAGTGTAAATCGTCAGCCTGGATCCAATTTGCGTTGTCACGATGTCCTTCGCTTGCCGTGACCCGTATCAGTATCCTTTGCGTTTTTTTCACACCACTTACAGATGGTACAGCCCCCAACGATGATAAGAATGGGACTCCATGTTTGTGTCCCGACTTCTTTGCATCGCGACTTCTGTTTCCACCGAAAACACAATATCTGTTCAGATACACACACACCGAGACTGTTTCCACATACGCACGTGTCCGCTAACTCCGTTTGCCATAGCCACTGAACACGACGATGCTGGTGCTCCCGGGGTAACCCATTTCTAATAAAGCTGGTGGTGGTAAAAAGATATCACCAACGCCCGAAAAGGAACAGGCAAGTGTTAGTGCAAAGGAAATGGTGCCTTGCCTTCAATGAAAACCGCAACGCGAAACGCTTCTTGATTTTCGCTCACTCGGAATCACCGACCAAATAAAAGCGTCTGAATAATTCATGAGATTAGAGGGAGATAGAGGGAGAGAGAGAGAGAAGGAGAAAGAGTGAGTGAAAAAATGAAGGCGTAATACGGGCACAGGCTTAGCAGCGGCCCAAAAGACGACTTGGGAGAAACAGAAAAAGGAACGAAAAGTGTACAAAAACCGATGAAAAGTTTGAACGTGTGTGTAAAAAATAAAGCTCTCCCACGGTTCCGTTTCGCTTTCCGTTGGCTTTGGTTCCGGTTGTTCAGGAAACTATTTATCCACTGTGCTTTTATTTTCTTTTTTCGGAGGCGGGTTTGCTGTTGTTGGTGCTGTTGAAGATGAAACGATACAACGCACTATTGGCCGTTGAGCGAAAAAAAAAATCCCGACGGGTGGCTTTCGAAAGATACCGATTTGGGTCAAACACGCCCAGACCTCCCCCCAGTAAAGACTGAGGGCGAGGGGGCCGAGAGGCGATTTTGGAGCTGGTTTTATTGTACCGACGCCCGCAAAAGACACTTCCGCCTTGCGTTGGTGATATCTTTTTGGCGTCTTGCAGGCGGGAAATGCTGGCGGGATCGTTAAGGGGTGAAGCTTGTACGAGAAATCAGACCATTACAATTGAAGGTTACTTGGGTGCTCTCCTTATTTTTATTTGTTGCTTTGCCATCGCCTTCTAAACGTTGATTAAAAAGCGAGAAATCGTTTTATTAGCAGATCCAGAGTATGCAATTTTAATCGTAAAATATGGCTCCCGGGACTTGTATTGAATTAATCAGCGTATTGAGGGGAGGAAAATTGCTTCGTTGTGTGTTTTTTGTTTAAGAACTGGTAGTTTGTTTGGCATATTAAACATTGATGAACATTTGCTCCCAGAATTGCCTTTATCTGATATTTTTAGCGTTTTTTATTTAGGAGATTGCGCTTTGCGCCAAAATGTATGCACACTACTAGTTTTAGTTGCTTTTTAATTATAAACTTATAGCTTGAACGATTACCAAATTTAATTTGTTATAATTATTTTACATAAACCGCACTTTATGGTGCTTTCATCAACTTTTCACATAATTATTTCAAGGAAATGCTTCTGACGCACGGAAAAACTTTACGCACAATGCCCATATTGTTGTGTAACACTTTGTAACTAAATTAGAAACAGGTGTGTGCGTAGCCCTGCCTGAGTTGTCCAGCTGCGGAAGCCTCCCTGCTGGTGTCGGTACAGCTTGCCGGTCCTTTTCCCCCCCGTTGGTTAATCTCAACTTACCCACCCTCACAAACACCTGATACACCTTCCAGTACGGAGTGAAACTGAAACTCTCGAAAGCGTCCTTGGCAGACGCTTCACATCTTTTCCCATCAATTTCAGCTAGACATACAGCCCGTACTCACATACAAGGCAAAAGTATTTAATGCTCCGGCTGCTGCTACGGGTCACGGAGGGTTGGACCGACAGCTCAGAGCGGTGGGATTGAAACTGTGCATCGCTTTTCCTACCTACCTTACACCGTTCAACGGACACAGGACAGTTCAAAGAGCTGCTCTCGCCACACAAGTGATGGGGGAAAAGCGGGCGTTAAATGAAATTTGTGTTTTAGCTCGGCACACAGGTCACAGGAAGGGAGAAAAGTTTTCACCCCGTCGGTGTGTCCCGTGGATGTGTGGAGCTAGCGTGGAAGCAAACGAAATCGCACAACAACGCCAACGGTGTGGCTTTAAAATCTCACCAGTCGAAAAACTCACCCCATCTGCTTGCCAGCACCGTGCAGTACCCCCAACCCGGCGGCAGCTGCAGAATCATCTGCAATGCAGTCAAAAACCATCTGGGAGGAGTACTCAGCCCGTAAAGGATCGGTTTATTTTCGGAAAACGTATGCTCGTGTATGCTGCTGGGTGGGTGGTTTTGGTAAAAAAGAGAGAGAAAGAGAGAGCGAGAAAGATCTAGTGCAAAGGACAAAGCGGGATAGGTGGAAGACCCGAGAGTAGATCCTTTTAAATCGATAAAGTTCGAAGCAAGTAAACGTTGTACTTCGAGTATGCGAGAACTTAACGGGTAAGGGATGGGTAGGGTACGAAACGGTTTGAAGCGTTACTTAATAGCAATGAGTGCAATGATGTTCGAGAAAAGTGTACGTTGCGATTCGTGCGGAAGATTTATGTTGGCGTCTTTGTGAAGCGTGCAGCATATTGTATCCGCAACAGCATGTGAATGAATGTGGCTGGTGAGTTTCGTCGTTTAATTAAACTCACTAAATCTTTGGGATTTTGTAATTGCAATTATGTAGCGTTTGTTTATCGTCAACCTGGTAGCATATTTTTCCGTAAGCAGTTGTTACCATGCATCTAAAGTGACATTGCACCTTTCCGTGAGAATTTCAACAACAAAACGCAGCTTTGTGTTGCGGTTTGCATACAGTCAGGCTTCACTGTATATTTTTCTCTACGACTGATATTCTCCTGAAAGTATGCAAATTTCTAACTCTACTTAATATCTCGTAATATTCCTTTACTATTAAATTGTTGTTCGTCTCTTCTTACAAAGCCATCAACAGAGAACGGCATATTTTCGCTTTAACAATAATAATGACTAAACCTTGCACTACTTTACCGTTCCCATCACATCCCAAAGCACGGAAGTTATTTACCAACGTTAATCATTGCCTCATCATGTTCTCTCCTCCCTTACCACTATGCTCTCGAGCTCGCTCGAATCCTTCACAAAACAATGCGGGCAAAATTTCCGCTTCCCGGCTCGAAGTCATTTGCACAAACAGTTCTTCCAAGAATCTTACCAATCACATCTACGTCTCAGCTCGCAGCAACCCGGCAGGATGCTTCCGTTCACTGGCAGCCGTTCGATTCCGTTACCTCAAACACTCATCAATTGTCATCGAAGGAGCGTTTGATGTTGCCGGTGAACCTGGTGGTAAGAAACTGGAAATATGTGCCTTTCCGGAGAAGGACAACAATAAGGCTTTCCCCCACGGCCCTTACAATTTCGTGAAAAGGAGAAGCGTTAGAAAAGTCTAAAAATAAATGAATTGTCAATAGTCGTTGGCTTCAAAATGGGGCAACCGGTCATAAACAGTTGGAAGGATTGGAGGGTCGTTTATATCACCCTCTGCGCTTTCCCAAATTTCCCCAAACCCACTACCTGAACTTCGGAAAAGTTGGAACCAATCGGCATTCGGTGCGGAATGCCATTAAGAAAATGCTTTCGTCACGTCGTCAAGAACGAAACGTGTTTCTTGGGAAATTGGGAAATAGATCCACGGCATTATCGAACGATAGGACAATTTTGGGGAATCGTTTGGTGTTCGCCGAGCCCGGGCAAACGACAAGTATTGTAGAGGCACGTAGAACAAATACGTTAACCATTACAGAACGCTCCGAACAGAGGTCGGGAAGTCCGTAAAGGATGTTAAAAAGCTGTTTACGCTACAATAATGCGATCATGATTACGTACTTCTCATACGTACAGTCGTTCGATAGATGTAACACTCCCGAAGTTATGCAATTTGTACAACATGATTATATTTTTAGCTGTATTCTTAGTGACTGCTACAAGTCTACGCTACGCTGTGTTGACTAAGTGTAAAAACATTCAAACATCATGCAAAATTCTAGAAACCAGAATCAAATATGCTGAATAGAAACATAATCACAAATCAATTCCCCCATGGGATGGAAGGACAGGTTCATTTATTTCAAAAAATACACATTGCTCCACTGTCGTACTAAGACCGCAGACAGTCTCGCCGTTGTCATCGTCATCGTCTAGAAAGCATTACAAATTCATGTCAATCGTCATTCTCTTTTGCCTCGGTCCTTCTGAAGTTCATTCAGATAAATATAACTTCAAACGTAATCACATACAAGCATTCCCTTTGTGTAAAATTCATCCAACGTATGACAGCCAACCCCAGCCTCTTCAATAGGGTAAAGCTGCTGCGCATCGAAAGGGACTGTTTTAGCCAGCCAATCCTATTTACCAAAACATGAAGGGAAAAAGCCATCTATTTCTTCTTCGCCGAGGGAATATCAAAAATAGAAGAAATTTTTTGCACGCTTTTCACCGTTTTGGAATTGAGACATTTCTCTTCGTGGTGCGGCTCCACTGCTCGAGCAGCCACTTTTGTGGAGGATCCTCTTTAAATGGACACCGAAAGAATTATGTGTGTATGCGCAGTCATTATAACTGCCAACCATACCGCTTCTCAAATAACCAACACCCCTCACCGGTGAAAAGTTGTTAGAATTTAAGGCATGGCAGTGTGGGAGCTTTGTTTCACGCGACTTCCGTATCGATATGTCAGTCACGTTCGCGTTCTACACTGTTGTGAGGGCAATTGGAAACATCCAGCTGCTGTGGAGCGTGCAACGAAAGACGAAATAAAAAACGCCGTAGCTCTCAGGCCGGCTTCTCAAAAGCTCGCTCACCACACAAGGTGTTGCAGGGAAGTAAACGTATGAAGTTTGTACTGTTGGCGAGTTTTTTTTTGCACTCATCTCTGTAGCACTGTTGTAAAAGCAGTAGTAGTGCTCGTGAAACCTATAGCAAAATTGCTATAAATATTACAAGCATTCGATAGATTGATTTTGTTCCAACCGAGCTTCCTCACACGTGGTTGTAAGCAGTTGTACTATACCTTTGGCGTAGCAACGGTTTTCAACTTATTAGAAAGTTTAACGTATGGCAAAGGGTCCCGAGGAACAAGAGGCAGCAGGAAAATAAACACGTTCAAATTATCTTAATGGACTGTTTGTTTCGATTCTCGTTCTGTTTGTGTACGTACCGTGTGTCGTCCCGATGGTACTGTGGTGGGCAATGTGGAAGAATCGAGATCCATCTCACATGATTACCGTACTTTATCAAAGTTTTATCGATGTGCTGCAGCTTATAGTGCTTTCGGTGTAAATGTAAGCTGTAATTAAAGTTTTAAGATGGATCTGTCACGCAAATTGCATACCTTAGGGTGGTTTGTTTATGTAGCACGCCCAAAGGGATGTAATTTGTTTGACGAAGCAGTTTTATGTGAGACGAGTGTTTGGGAATTTCATGAGCAATATTTGAATTTTAACACACACACACACACACTCACAATAGAAGCGTTCTGAACCGTCGAACTATAAAAAATCTCCAATAGCTAAATGTACTGGCATAAAGCTTTTTGCCTTTTGTTTCCCCTTTCGGTATGAAAATGTACCGGAAGTTTTCTGCTGCTAGACATTTAAAATTGTCATAAAACAAGCAAACTACAGCTAGTGCTCGTACAGGAATGTCATCCACAAGGTCCACAGCACTTGTTACCCTTTCGTAAGTACGTCGCTTGACTTGTGGTGGGGTCACCGTCAAAACTCATTGCACCGGGCGTATAAATTGCAGCACATCCTGTAAATAAACTACATCTAAACATTCACACTGTAGTGGGGCTTGCTGCCTAGACTGCTAGACACACAAGCCTGCACCAACAAAAGTCTACAGTGCGGGGTCAGGACGCTTGCTTAAAAGCCTTCTTCTTCACCTCACCCCCGGGATCAACGTCTTCAAGTTTTTTTGTTGTCATTTTGTTGAAGGTTGCCCCCGTGTGCCACTTGGAATGGCACTTTGGTGCTGACCCCAATACTAAGCAACTGTTCTGTTCTTTTGCAAGAATAATGCAAGCAAAGAATGCCCTCCTCTACGCTCTACCATGTACGTTAGTTCTTCCTGCTGTCGTCGTCTCGTCGTCAGTTAAACAGCGGAAGTGGGCGGCGAACATGCAACACATATACATGGGCTTATTGCGCCGATGTCAACGACAAACCGGCGACCAATACACGTACCCTCCTGCCATTAAGGAATCGTTCAGCTCATCCTAAAAAAAACAGTATAAATCCAGCCTTGAAATGGGCAACCATCAACGCGTCCTAGACAAGGACATATAGATGACAAAAAAGAATGGTACCACAGCACTAAGCTTGTGCACGTACACAGTGGGACATTTCCTACTAATGCTCGCCCTGCTTTCAGCGTTCCTGTAGCGTTCAATCCGTTTTTCAACTACAAGCAATTTTTTTGACCTTCCTTTGCCGCGTGTCTTACTGGCTCGTATCACCCGTCAAGCACTAGCAGCGAGGTGGATCTTCAAAAAGACCGATCCGAAGGGAGCGACCACTCCAATGGTCGGTTAGCGTGCTCCAAAGACTTTCAATATCATTGAGAATGATTTTTCGGGTGAAAAATCGACTGGTAAACTGGTAGCAATACATGCCTTCTAGGAGGTTTTGAAGGGATTGTGTTTCAAGTAGCTTACAATGGACCGATGGTGGCTCATCATCAATCATGGTACAGTGAGTGCCAGCGATGGTTGATGCTCGTTGCCAGCGTTGAAGACCTTAAGCCCGGGATAGCCTCCTTTTTCTTCTGAGAAAATCTGTTCTGCGGTGGGAAGAAGAATTAGGGGAAGTTCTTCAACAGCCAACCGTATCTAGATGGATACACTGGGTAGCACTAGTAGTTTATTTCGTTTATTGTGGGTTTTTCTGTTTTTTTTTTAGTTGCCCATTTACTTTCCCTTCCTCATCCGTTGCTTACATTTCAAAACTGCTCAAGTTAAATTTTCATGTGTGTCCACGTTTCATGTGGTATAAATAAAGCATATCACCACAGCTCTGAACCGAGAATGGCATCCGGCACCCAAATGTCCCACCCGTGGTAGCTGGATGTGATGATAAATTGTGTGCCACACTTTGTAGTTTTCTGCAAGCTCACTCTACACCACGTGGTGCTTGGCGCTAACGTTCGCTACGGGAGCAGCAACACTCTGAAGTTCGTTTGTGCACGAGTGCGTTCCCTAGTGAAGCTTTCACATGTGTGGTTGAGTGTGTGTGTGTATGAAGGTGTTGCGTAGTCAACGATACTCTTCACCGCGTAATACGGCCCGAAAAGGCGGATGAGTTGGGTATTTTATTGGATTACGAAGGACAGTTGCTTCGCTGCTCCGGTTGTGGTGCTGTTCGTACACGATGGTATGAAATTTGTTGTTTGTTAATATGAACCAGAATCTCCTTCCTTCACTCCATGCAGAAGGGTTATTTTCCGGGCGCTTTTGTTTGCTCAAACATTTCGTGTTTTTTCCTTATTATTTTGCTGCCCGTGAGTAGCAACGGTAGAAGCAGCTCTTATCGTTATTGTTTGATAGTTTGTTACCGTACGCTAGGGGAAAGGGGGGATCGGGTTGTGCAGTGTGTGGTTATGAAATTTTGGCGCTCTACAAATCCCATAATCTGGCGTAAGTCTACGTGGTTCCGGTAGGTTCAGCCAAGCGGGATGGTACTGTGGTTGAGTGTGGGGTCCATGGCAAACCAGGGCCGAGTACTTCCCAATATTGTCGAGCTGTGTCGAGTAGGAGTACTTGGAGCTAGACTGCAGGTTACAGAAAAGGTAAATAACAGTAAAGATTGTTTTTTTTTTTTGCTTTCTCTGTCCATTCTAGTGAGCACACTCTCTACCGTCTGCTGGTAACGGTAACGATCTACTTCATATGACGTTCGTCAGAGCGATGGAAAGAGCTTTCATACGTCTACTAAGAACGATGCCGTTAGTGGCTAAGGGGTACTAGCGGAATGTAATAAGATAGCTCATACTACCTTCTCCTTCAACTGTCAGAGAACGTCTTACAAGGTAGCCGCATAATGGAATAAACATTTTCAATTTTCGAGTTATGCTGAGTGGCACCTTCTCCATTTGCAGTTGTCGAAAGTAGCCATATCAGCTTTGAAAAACAAATCAATAGTTTAATTGAGAGTTGAAGGCCTTGTTTCAAGCCAATGAGTGTAAGATCTAGAAAATAGCCCCTTCGGATTGGGTATGCAATAATGTGTTCAATTTTATACGCTTTTTGCATACTTATAGGCGTTTCTAGGTATAAATGTGAATTTCTTGATAAAACGCCTAAATATATACAATGTATAAGGCATTTCTGCCCTAATTAAAGCGCTGATATATTTTTCTCTTTCATTATCTGTTTCGATGCAATGCAATTTGCTATAGGTTCAGGATCATTCAAAGAGAACATAACTTACGAAAAACCTCGATTTATGATGATGATTTTCTAATCCCATTTTCAATAGGACACTCGTTACCTAACACGTCAACTAGCATGTAGTACAATGGATGGTTGAAATTAAATTAACACTTTATCACACAAACCTATCCCATCTACTGACTGTCGGCTTTAAAGTTTTTCTCGCCCCCCGCTTTTCCGTATTTCCTCCAAACCAATGCAGTGTGAAATTTGCATTTGTCTAGCAGTTGATAATGAAGCAAACTTCATTGCTCATTCGAAGCACCCGACCCGGCAAAACAACTTTAGATGGTAGCAAAGGAAATGGTGTTGCATTCAAATTCTGATTAGCAACCCTACCCTCTAGCGGTGGATGGCGGGTTGTTCGTGAAATTTCCAGGAAGCTCCGACCTATGCCTGCGCAACAGATGAGACACAGACGGCACCAAAACAGTGGGCGATGATGTGCCCCGAATACAATCAGACAGCAACTTCCTTCTGCTTCTGCTGCTGCTGCTGCTGCTGTCTGAAGCAAAACAGATATCCCACCCAGCTTGTGTCAATGGAAAGTTTGAACCAGCGAACCGGGGGCTTCCAACGAGGCCGACACAAAGGGCGTAGTATCACTCACGTCCATGACTGGTGTGTTTCGTGTCGGGAAACTATCGCTTGACGGCGACAAGGAATGGCAGCAGCAGCAGATAACAGTGCCCGAAGGACAGCAAACATGCACACAAACACACAGGTGCTTTGAATCGTTCCTGTTTGTTTGATGAACAGCTAGCCCAGGGAATGTGGGGTCTTGGTCACGACACGTTCAAGTCACGTGCCCAACCAAACTTCTTGGTGTGTTCATTTTTGGAGGAAGAACATAATAGCTGGCTTCCCCCGGGCTGCTTCCGATTTCTTATCGCTCGCCCCAAACGAATACAGCTTCAAAACAAACTGCTTCCGGTGGTACCTTTTCGTGTTCGGTGACTGATTGCTAGTGGATCTTGGTGTAGTGGTCCTTTACAGGTGTGCGAAATGTATAGCGGGTTGGATCGTTGACTACTAATCAGAGCATTGTGGACTGGTGTTTTTTTGTTATGTTTGCTTGACTGCTTTGTTCTTGACAAACCAACTAGAAGCAACGACTAGAGAATAATCAAATCTGATTTCTTTGCTGTGGAAAGCAAACCAAACGGTTCTGTTTTGAACCACTTTCACCTGAGGAAAACGTGAATATCTTTTGGCGTTTTCGAGTGACTTCCCATTGGTCACGTACCAGATGTTTGGACGCAGTGTACAAGATGCTTGTAAAGGTTCAATTTGGCACAGGTCCCTTTGGTTTCTCGTTCGTCTGCGACCTGTTACAGCTCGCTGCGTTTCCTTCCCGCTTTGTGTGGCGATTCTTAGCTTCCGGTTTTTATTCGCCTCAGCTCATCGGATTAGTGATCGACTTTTGGTTGGTTTAATTGAGTCAACTCACGTAAGAACGCCGGATCGAACGGAGTGGGTGGAGAAGAGGATGTACGTTGAATTTCAATCAGTGAATAGCACCGAACTCAAGCTGTTAGGTCACAGGGTTTTTTTTTTTATTTCAATTAAAGTCGGATTATGGGCTTCTGAACATTGTGGTGAGGAGAATTTCAATTTAACTAAAACTATAAGTATTGTTTTTAATGTGAACATAAGTATACAGCCGGTGTAAGCGGTATAGTGATACAGTAACACGAAACAACCGTAAATGGATGGTAAAGCATGCGTTTTCTGCATCGTTGATGATAGTGTCAGTGTCAACATTTAATTGCATACCATCAGGCGTTTAACAAGAGTGACAGAAAAGGTTTGTGTGACGTTGCACGTTTTGTATTTTGTTTAATCCTGTTAATAAAGACATTTTGAAAAGCAAATTACACAAATACAAATATATTTTTTGAAAGTCACATTGAACGACGCAATGGACACGTGGTCAACAAACAAAGAAAATTTCACTCTACTCACACAACACCCAGCGACTAGACGAAGGATAGCTCCCCTTCCCAGTACACCAATCTCGATTTCGGTGTGAATGCACTAACAAGTGCTTGCCAAAGAAGTGGTCAGATGAGGATGAGTTTCTCTTTTGTTCGCTGTGCTTCCACCACACTGCTGGGCGATGCTGGTGTCTGTTGCTTCCTTTTGATTCTTTGAATAAATCGGATGTTGTTGTTCTTTTTTTGCTGGCAGAGTCTGCAAAGATGACTGAAAACACTGCAAGCTGCAACCATAAAAGCAGAACTACTTTTGTGTGGATGAAAAGTTTTTCAGAATTAAAGTTTCTTTCTTCGCATCCGGCAAAGCAGCAATCAAAAAAATAAAAAAAAGACAGAAAAACCTCTTGAAAGCGCTGTCGGATTGAGTACTGGATGACTAATGCACTTGCAGCATGTAGCTGGTGTGTGGGGGACAAAATTAAGCACAAAGTGTCCAGTTGCTTGTTGAATGCGGTTTTGAGACAGGTAGGTGACGATAGCAGAAAGATGATAAAAGAATTTTGAGTGTTTCGATAAAACTTTGTTGGAAAACTGTTCTCATCGATCAACACATATTATCTGTGGGATCAACATTTAAATTTCGGTTTGAAAGCAATTGGTTGTAACTGCGAAACATTTGTTTAAAAAATTACCACACCGTAGTGCAAGTAATTTATTTTTATCACACATTTTGTGTTATGTGATGTGATACATTTTCAGAGAATATTTAAATTTTTTACAAATGTTTAGTAGAAAATGACGCACAGGAAATTTGTGATTAAGAAATTGAATAAGAATGGCAGGATTAGAAATATTCGAAAACCCACGAATACGCCTGAAAGTATGCATTGTAAGTTTTTCATCTATACAAATTATTATGTCTTCTACTATCTTGGTTTATTAAAAAACAATCTCAATATTCCAATTTTGCTCGAACAACGCACAAAAGTATCAAAATAAGTATTTTCAAGCATGAGTTTCTTCTTGCTCTTGTATTATAACCCAATCGCATCTGCATAACACTTCCAATGTTTGATGCTGATGGAAAAAACAAACTGCATGCATATTCAATGCAAGGCCGTCTGTCAAGTGTGTTGGTGTGCTTTCTGTTTCGGTTCGGAAGCCATTCCGTAAGATGGATGCATCGATGTGCGCGCTACAGAAATCGGTTTTAAGTAGAATTTAAGACATCACCGTGCTCCTGTACCTTTCCCTTTTTGGCTGTTGTTGATTCTGCTAGTGTTATGTTATCTCGTTTGTATTCTACTTGGAAAAAAAAAATACTTCCGAAACGAGCGTACTAGACAAGTGCTAGACTAATATTTTACCATCGATTATCATAAATGTGCACTAAAGCTGTCTTTGCACACTCCTCGTCTTCATGCTACGACATTAAGCAATAGCTTTCGAAGTAAAAAAATTGGAAACATCACAAAACACTAACCTTCTCCCTGTGATATACGAGAACAGTGTCTGATGCTTCGTTATCTTTCGTCCTCACAAATCCAACATCACACCATGCTCACCAGCGGATCGAAAGTCATAAAATATTCGATCGATGGCGGATGGCGGATGGCGGATTTTATCAACCACCATCACACGGTGGCGTATAAGCTATTTTTATTCCTTTTTATTTTTGTTTCTTTCATTTGTGGCTTTCGACGATAAGCCACGGTACTGTCGGCCAAAATAAAAATGACTATATTAAATAGCATATCGGGTGCACAGCATCAGGGGTGGGCGATAAACCAGCGGCACAGCGGTTGGTGTCGTGTTGATATTTCCGTTACGGAAGGAAATTACTAATGGGACACACTAAGCGTTCCGTTTTGCTCGACGGAAGGGAAAACCGTTCAATTATCGATGTGGTGGTGTGTGAGTGAGTGTGCATGTAAAAGGATGTGATTCATTCCAGATTCTTTTGACCGTCCTATCACTTTCCCAGCATCCGAAGGAATCCATTAGCTTAAGCAAAGCAGCGTGTCCAGTTCATTAAATCTGTGCCTTCCCATCCCCCCCAGTGGGAAGAAAAATCTTCCACCAGCAGAGCAAGTCTTTTTTTATCAAACTCTGATTTTTTTTTTCATACACCATTCACTCTGCTAATGCTCTGTCCTTTTCAACTCTCCTCTACTTCTCCACTGCAGCCCTACGACAGCCGGCAGCTAATGGTGACGGTGTTCGTGTGCCTCTGGGGAGCCCGGCTTTCCGGCTATCTGCTCTATCGGATCGTGAAAATTGGACGCGACAAGCAGTTCGAGGACAATCGGCGCAATGTGATCCGGTTCGCCGTCTTCTGGACCTTTCAGGTAAGAGTGTGTCCCGAGTTGCTGCAGTAAATGTTTTATTTTAGCTCACAGTACATCCCCATGGTCATGGCGCGTACAATGTAAGGGCCGGTGCTAGAGCGGGATTTGAAGATTTTGCCTTTTTCCCCGGGTCGCAGAATCAATGAAGCGTTTTATGTGACATTCATTGTGTCGATAAGGGGACCAGCCGTCCACCGGTGTGGACGGTGCAGTAAAGGAACAAAAGGGCCAATTTGTAAATGGCAGGATCCATTTCTTGCGTTGTCGTTTGGTGACGAGCTGTGCTGCTAGTCAATGATTGTAGTGGCTTTGATAAACGAAAAATATGTTCCCGCTGCTAAATGGTAATGTTTGCACTGCTGGTTAGTCTACTTTTAGGCGTCTTCACAAAATCGTTCTTTCTGAACGCTTTTAACTTCCCCGTAAAGCTTGTGCCTTGTGTGTCGTTAAGCTTGCTCTTTGTGAGTGCAGGCAGGGAAGCGGAAAAGATGGATAATCCTCGCTAAGAAGTCCTAATCTGTTGTTAAAAATAAACTTCACTTCAGAGGTGCATTTCAGAAATGCTGTCAAAGATTACGGCAAATATTGAAGCCAATTGCAAAGTTGAGCTAATCTCCAAGTCTCTTTTGGGATTATTTTCTAAATAAAAACCGTTACCGTTTACACGTGAAAAACCATTAAAATTTAAAAACATTACAAGATTGCTTCCAATGTTTCCAACCGAACGCACCAGCAGTAATCGATACTTTGTAAACATTTGCTAATGATTTGCCTTCCCTGCTACGAACGCTGTAAATGAAGCAACTTTACACACAGCTAGCGATTGTACCGAACGTAGCCCTATTGGTTCCCTTTACCTACTATTGAATTGGAAAGCAGGATACATTCCAACCACTTTCCACTGGCAGGCTATTGTAGTTGCTGTAATTAATTTCGTTTCGATGGAATAGCTGGACGAGCAGGACGAACACGAATAATTTGATGTTGCTTCTGTAAGAGGACAGCCAATTTGAATACAAAAAACGGGTGTGTCCTTTTGTTCGCACACACACTTACACACACACAC
>KB681991.1:0-16262 GCA_000349165.1 Anopheles christyi | reverse complement strand
CACAGTAAAGCAAGAGGTAAGTGCGCGTGTCAAAAGCCTTCACAGCGCGACTGTTGCTAAAGTTGAGGTCGGTTGATTCAAAATGATGATGGGTTTGGCAGCGTACACACACACACACACGCCGGTACTTGAGAAGTGGTTTTGCACGCATTTGGTAAGGAGAAAAGGATTTTTTGTTGTTGTTTTGCTGTCGCTGATTTCTGGAAGTCACATGTTTTATTGCCCTTAGTAACTGCGCTTGTAAGAGAAAGTTGGTAGGTGGTGGTGTATGTGGCCCGGTGCAGTTATTCTATTGGCAGTGAAAGTTTGGAGAGTAATGCACGAGAATGATGTGGGGAAGCACAACATTGCAATATATGAAAGTTTCTCATGATTTTACTTCCTTTATTAATGGGCAATATGAGTGTGCGAAATAGAGGCGAAATAAAAGCGATTTTACATTGGCATACAGCATATAAACAAAGGAATTCACTTTTGCAGTGGTCGGCAAACATTTCATTCAAAAGGGCCAGATTGAGGGAAAGCTGGAGAGTTCGATAGCTCCACAAACGTTTCCACTATTCAATCTTTTTTCAATCAATCAGATAAACACGCTATTGACTTCGCTGGCATATTATTATATTTCAATATTCCCAATTCGTTCTATTACTTACGTAAACGTTTGTTTTAATACAGTTAAATCTAATGTTATCTTACACTTATCTCCTTTTACGCAGTGTATCGTCATCAGCGGTGAGAGTGGTTCCGGCAAAACCGAAAGCACCAACTTTCTGCTCCACCATCTGACGGCCCTCTCCCAGAAGGGTGCCCACGGGTCCGGCGTGGAGCAGACCATCCTCAGTGCCGGACCCGTGCTGGAAGCGTTCGGCAATGCGAAAACGGCGCACAACAACAACAGCAGCCGGTTTGGCAAGTTCATCCAGGTGAACTACCGCGAGAACGGCATGGTACAGGGCGCCGTCGTCCAGAAGTACCTGCTCGAGAAGAGCCGAATCGTGTCGCAAGGCCACTACGAGCGTAACTATCACGTGTTCTACTATCTGCTGTCCGGTGCAACTGAGGCGGAACGGGATGCACTGCATCTGCTGCCAGCCGAGAAGTACCACTATCTAAATGCCAAGAATCTCACGCTGGAAAACTGTGACGAGAAGTATGAATTTTCGCGCCTAAAGCAGAGCATGGAGATGGTAGGCTTTTCGGCGGAGAAGCAGAGGCGCCTGTTTAACGTACTGTCAGCGGTGCTGCTCCTCGGAAATGTCGAGTTTTTCCCGAAAAAGTCCACCTACCACCATGACGAGAGTGTGCAGGTACGAAATCCGGACGTGGTGGGACTAATATCGGAGCTGCTGCGCGTCAAGCAGGAAACGCTGATGTCGGCACTCACGTCCAAGCGCGTGAAGGCTAGCGGTGAAACGCTGATCATGCAGTACAAGCTGCCGGAAGCGATTGCTGCCCGGGATGCGCTAGCGAAGTGCCTTTACGGCGCACTGTTCGATTGGATTGTGCTGCAGGTGAACCATGCGCTGCTGAACAAGGACCAGGTACTGCATACGGGTCACTCGATCGGCGTGCTGGACATCTTTGGCTTTGAGGATTTTGGCCCACAGAACAGCTTCGAGCAGCTGTGTATTAACTATGCGAACGAGCATTTACAGTATTACTTCAATCTGGTAGGTCTTCTCTCCCAGTGCACGATAGTGGGTCAAAACGTTAATCGCTCGTTGTGTATTTTTTTCAGCACGTGTTCAAATACGAACAAAAAGAATACAAACGCGAAGGAATTAAATGGACTGATATAGAATTTCTAGACAATTACGGTTGCTTGCAGCTGTTTGAATCGAAACCATCCGGTTTGTTGTGTATACTGGACGATCTGTGCAAGTAAGTATAGCTGATCTGTTGCGTTATAGCTGCTGCTCTCCTATATCGAGTCTATCTTCATTAACTTTTATTTTGTACGGTTTTAGTTTTCCCGGTGCCACGAACGAAACGTTGCTGCAAAAGTTCAACAGTGTTCACAAGGATAACGCATTTTACGAAAAGCCACAGCGCAAAGAGAACGCATTTATTATAAAACATTACGCTGGCAAGGTGAAATATCAGGTACGGGAAAATCACACGCGCGGCAATGCCATTTCGCATCCAACCCGCACTGAGGTGCAGCTCGATCTAACGGGATAATTTTTTCTCCATTTTAGGTCGCCGAAATGCGTGAAAAGAATCTCGATCTAATGCGGCAGGATATTGTGAGCGTGCTGAAAAACTCGAGCATGGCGTTTGTGCGCGAGCTGGTCGGGGCCGACCCGGTAGCCGTATTCCGGTGGGCCATTTTGCGGGCCTTTTTTCGCGGCTATTTCGCGTTCCGGTCGGCCGGTATTAAGCATCGCAAGGAGCGAGCGGACATGTCGTTCAACAAGCTGGCGACTAAGACGCGATACCGTGCACCGAACGATAGTATCGTAAGGTATGTGTTGTTGTTGTTCCTGTTCGTACTTATAACGACGGTGTAGGATTTACTCATTAGCGTGCTCTCAGGTGTTTGCACAGCGTTATTGTATGGTGATCGCTGTTTTTGTTTCATTAGTAGTGCATCTGATAATATGGTGAAGGGAGCTTTGTCGTTGGTTTCGGTGAAACTGACTAATTTCCACAAGCGTTTTCACGTTCGTTTATTGATCATATAATGACTTCTCTTTTCTTTTCTCCTTCTCTCTGTCTCTCTGTTTCATATTTACTTGGTACCTCTGTGGGGAATTCCTTTTCCTTTCCTTATTAATTTCGGAATACGTTTCAATTCCTACGACATTATGTTTTTCGACAACATTTTACCACGATCTGTTGATAATTGTTTTTCATTTGTTCAATTCAATATCTTTGTGTTCTTTCATTGTCCGTCTTCCTACACATATCGGTTCCAAAATTTCCATAACAAATTGTAACCCACTCCGCCTTTGATGGCCCCTTCCATTGTTCTTTTTCTTCTTCGGTGGTGGTGATGGTGATGTTTGATGATACTTTAGCCATCTCGTGACGGTCTCATCGGTGAATCTAACAATCAATCGAATTGCGTAAGTGGAACTCTACTTCTCTACTACTTCTACCAGACATCAAACAAATTTTGGGTTTTGCTTTAAAACCAAAGCTAAAGCCGTACGGTTTTTTAATCTATCTAACTGTGTTCTTGTTGCATATCTGTTCGACGTGCTAATGTGTCGTGACATGTTTCATTTATAGCTGTTACTTATTCGGTTACTTCCTTTCGTTTATACGTTTAAATGTTTGTATGTGTGTATTTACATTTGTTCCACTTTCGTTTCCTGTTCTTGCGTCCCGTCAATGCAATTTCCCTGCACTGTTTTCCATAATACTCTTTCAGTGACGATCTCATGTTGGTCCATCTCTGATCCCTAATCTTCTACACATCCCAAGTACAACTCGTGTTTAATGCTTCATTTTCATTCTCAATTTTTGCTACGATCAACATATGATCTTGTTTAACATTTTAAGAATGCTTAGAAACACAAAGTAATTAATATAGTACAATTATAATAATAATCCATGTATTACTTTTTAACTTTTGGATGAATATATCCTTCATCCAAAGGCGGCTACAGAGTTTTCCCCATTCATGGTATTCATGGTGTAAATGACTTATTTACACAATCGTGGCAAATGAATGCAATGCAAGTAAAACGATCCTATATAGTGAATAATATTTTATGCTTTACAAAACGGCCGTAAATAATAGTTACCTAATTCCGATATTTCTTCAAGAACAGTGATTTCTTGAGAAAAAGTTCAAACTACAAAATACATTTTGTTTTTCTAATCATCCTGTGTTCCGTGTTCCTGCAGGAAGCTTTTCTGTTCACGGCGTCCGGTTCGGGATGCTGGTATGCTGGACCGGTACCGCAACTATTCGACAAAATCGGCCACGGGCAAAGGGGCCCAGAGGGAGCGCCGCAAAAATTGGCCGTAAGCGATACGTTAGGCGATAGCACCGGAAGCAAATAATGATACGCCACTAGCAAAAGTGTCGTTTGCTTGCGGTGTAGCCTTCTCGTACTTTTAGAATGAATTTTCTTCTGTTTTTTTTTTCGTCTGTTTTCTGTTTGTGTGCTATTTGTTTAATTGGATACAGTTTTGTTTTTTGATGATGTGCTGTGTTGCATCGATGAATAACCATTACTAAGCGCTCTTTTAGAGTGTGAATATGCGTGTGTACATAAAAATATGTGTGTGTATCGCACTTAAAGTGCCGATAGTGCGCTTTATAATTTTGCTAACTGCCACAATGAATTTGTATTAAAGCGCCGCGTGCTAATGAATGATTTTTTTTTGCATACATTTAGGGGGAAAAGCCGTAGCTCCTTTTCAAATCAAACTACACAGGGATTTACAGAGTAGAACGTAGTTAATAAAGCAGTCTTAGGTATCTGTTCACAGATACTCTCAACAAACTCATTCGCGTAAATAAAAGCGCTTGTACAAATGCTTTTACAACTGCCATTAATCTTAAAGTACACGTGCAACTTAGAACATTATATTTAGTTTTTTCACCTTTACTACTCTTGCTGAACAATTGAGTATTTCATTTTTTACCCTTTTTTTCCTTTCTTGATTTATTTTCATCTTATCCATCATGACAAACATTCCGTGCCTGCGTGTGTGTGTGTGTGTCTCTCTGTCTCTCGCTGTGCCCGTATTTTCGTATGTGTGCGTTTGTGTGCGTCGTGGTTTATCGTTATCGTGTGCCGCCTTTCATCAATCCTTCTCATGCCATATCAAACAATCTGCGTGCGAACGAAATACCACACACACTCTTCATATCGGTACGCCGCTTCCGGTTCTACTGGGGAATACGAATTGCGCGAAGCAGCAAACGCATCAGTAACGCCATGAGCGATATTACATCGGGCCATAGTAACAATCAGGCCTGCTCGCCTGCCGGCAGCAATCTCGCCTACCACCGTCAGTCCCTTGGAAGTGCGGGATATGGCACTGCCGGTGCAGCTTCACCGGGTGCAGCCGGTGGAACACCCCGCCGGTCCTGGTCTAGTTTTGCGTTCAACAACAAAAATTTCCCTGACGGCAAGCTGACGTACGAATGCAACCAGCAAGAACAGACACCACCCCAGTACCATTCGAAGCACCTACAATCGACCTCCGCGTCATCATCGCCCCTTTATGCCAGTGGTGGTGGTGGCGGTGGCAAATCAGCAGCAAATACGAACTCTACCCAAGGCGGTGCACAGAATAGTGGAGGTGCTGCTGGTACCGGCGGTAGTAAAGGATACGGGTTTGGATCAGCAGCGGCGCGTAATCGCTTCGAACGTTCCGGCCAGGACGTAATGGCACGGGCGTCACAAATCGTAATGTAAGAGCTTAATCAGACGCCTCGGCGCACGCACTCATTCGCTCATTTCCTATCCTTGCATATCCGATCTGCAAACCTTCATTCATTCAAATTGTGATCGTCCGTCGCAGGGAACAAGCTTTACAAATTGTTTTACATTTTAAAGAAAATGTTCTTATTGGGCTACATTTCCTACACTTTGTTAAAATTGTTTGCCTTCCGTTATGCTTTATTATGACACGTTATCCAGTACAACACTATTTCACCTGTTTTGTTGCTTTAGTCCAAGCTTGCTTGTACCGTGTCTCTGAGATAAAAGATATGCATTTTAATTGGATTGTTACTCGTAGTTTGAAGAATTTGTATATGTACGTTTATGTGTGGTTTTTTCTCTTCTTAATCTACTGAATTCAAAATTGATAGATTAAAAATTCCAACAAATTCAACCATCGCTCCAATAAAATACTGGAGCGAGTGTTTTCTTCTGCGACCAACAATGCTTTCACTAAAATTCAGTCTGCCGCAATATACATATTTTCCAGTGTCATCTAAATAATTGGTTTGTTTGCTTCGTTTCGTCTTCATTCACATTCGTTACACACATTTACAGGAAAAACAAATCCTTTCGTCCACGGGAGCGACCGAAAAAGGGACTAAAGAATCTGCAGTCGGTGAAGACGCTTTCGGCCGGCCAGAATTTGTCCAATCAAACCTCCGCTATCAAAACGCGCAAACAGCCACTGACTGTGACCGCCCAGTTCCAAAACTCGCTGATCGCATTGATGGAAACTTTAAATAAGGTAAATGAGGATGAGACGATTCTTCAAGGCAACAAGGGACCAACTAACCTTTTTGGTATTTTTTTAGGCAAACCCATTCTTCATCCGATGCATCAAATCGAACCCGAACAAAATACCGAATCAGTTTGATGATGCGACCGTTACGAGACAGGTACGTTAAACTAATGCTATGCGGGATGTCTTGGTTTTGGGGTCCTTGAATCGTTCAATCGTGAATGGGTGATAACAGGTTAATAACGAAGCTGTAAAAATAATCATTAGTACTTTTTGTACAATGCATTTCTGCACACTCCGTCCTATGCTATGTACGTGCGACCGGTAAATATTGCAAATGTATATAATTAATAAACCAAAAAAAAAAATTCACGGCCAGTCTCACAACCTTCAACACACGGAGGAAGTGCAGTTACGCGTCGTCATAAACTAAAACCTGAGAAGGTGTAGAGAATGGGCCGTTAACAGGCGAACAGTTAAGTCCGGTTGACAAAAGGACGCACAAAACAATTTGTTTTTTCTCACGCTTATCCCTCGCCGGTTACACAGCAGATGACGATTATCCTTCGAATTTGGTTTGTTGCACGTTGTAGATGTGCACAGAATAACGGAAAAATTAGCATATTTTTGCAAGAAACCATATGCATCGCATTATTGCGATGACAGTTTAACACTGTAGACATTGAATCGTGGCTTTCGCAACAAGATTCAAGGACCATATGTGTATCTATATTTTTGGTAAATATTTGGTAAAGGAAAAAAAGTTCTCCACTGAGCCGTACAGCGAATGCTGGATACGAGAGAGAAACTAACTTATTATTTTTTGTTAATATTAAAACCATTAAATTAAACAAACTTTCCCGTTACCAGTGAAGTTTGAACTTTTAAATGTTTCGTTTTTGTTATCTGCACTGGCCTATGTTTTTATCCCACCGACAACTTGCTTGTGTTCAGTAAAACGGTATCAGAGAATCATATGAGAGTCCAGGATTCACTGTGTTTCTTATCTTTGAGTATTGAATCCTTGCTCAATCATGCAACTGTTTGGCAACTACTTAAATGGTAAATAAAAATGCGAATGCTTTGAAAACAAGATAACGATTCTCTCCTGCTATCTTCAAAGTTGTTTATCCCTGCTCAAACTTGCAAACTCCTTCGAGGAGTTTAGGTCAATGGAAGACACTCTAATATAACAATTGAACACACCCAACACTGTGCGATGCTATCAACTGTGTGGTGAGTCAACTATGCCGGTCTTACAGGCTCATTGGCGTGGAATTTTACCTGCTTCGAGCCACACACCTTTGCAACTGGTTTCGCTCTGTACCTCACAGTCTGTATTCTACCTTCGGTGGGTAAGAACGTGTTATGCGAAACTTCAGTAAGAACGTTCTTCAAAGTGCAAATGTTGAATAAATCAGCGTGAATGGCTTTTCCTCTGTTTGTGCATCAATGTTATTTGAAAAAGATCGATGCTTCTTGAAAGCGAATAATCCGTTGTGTAAAAACGAGAAAACAATAGTGAAATTTTATGTGAATGTTTTTGCAAATCCGTCCCATACATGTGGCATCTCGATTTGCTTTGTGAACGTGATGGTGAACGATGACAGCCGAATTGATACGACTTTATCCGGATATCGGTGTTAGGCTAGTGTTTCTGGTGCTACTTTTCTGCATTCACTGCCTTCTATTTACACTTCTGATGACGACCGGGCTAGTGCTACGCCTGAAAATGACCATCACGGTTGCGGTGGTAAGTGCTGCACGCGGTTTTCTACACCCAAACAATCATGCCTTTTTGCAGTGAGACATCAAGTGACGCCCGGTTGTCCAGACGGGTAGACATGTTTTTGACCCAAACACACACACACTGGCCCTTAAGCTGAAAACCGGAAACAACACCGAAACTTTCATCATGAACACGGGGGCTTTTATACCATAAATCCCATTAGACGACCAGACACGACCGGGCAAAAAGGGTATTTTCCGTATAGACCCTCTCGGTGTTGGGTTTCCGGTGAAAAATGCCACCAATCGTCAGCCACGTCCATTGCGAGTAGTACTAGCAAGAAGATGATCATGCCTACGGTGATGCCCACGGGTAAGCAAATGGGCTTGCTTGTGGTTCTTGTAGCTCCTGCACACGAAGGACCGTATTTAGGACGATCTTATCAATGACAAGATGCAACTCTCTGTCATTTTGGGATTGATGCGTCATTGATGTGTTCCTTCCTTCTGTATCCTACCTTTAGGATGCAAAGTTTTTTTTTTATGGTATTTAGGTATCCCATAAAAACCCATTTTTCTGCTGTATTTTACGGAGCTAAATCGAAACGAGAAAATACAATTAACAACTTTATTGCAAGATGCAAGCAGGATTATAAATAGCAGCAGGATATATGGCTGATTTCGTTCCTATTTAGCCTTATACATGTGCGCAATGGGCTTTTTGACATTGTTTGTTGTCAGTTGATCCTTCGATCAGTAAAAGGAATTTATTTTTTATACGTGTTTGTAACTTATCTGTTAATCAGCAAACTTACTGGTCGGATAGTGCCTATGAATCGCCGTCCGCATTCCTAATTTTTTATGATGTTCTTAAACTTTTACGGGCTTTGAACATTCCTGCAAATGGCTCTCTGCTTCCGTTTGCTCGAAGAACGCTGTTTTTTGTAAATCTTATCGCACCTTTTATGCGTGTGTGTGAGTTTTTTTTAAATATTATTTCCGCATCCATCTATCTCCGTCCCTTCACAGGTGGGTGAGAAAATCGAACAGACAAATTCAGCTGGGGTTCTTATCCGAGGGACAACTTCAGGAACTGGTTATGATAATTTTGGTTTTATACTTTACCTACCACACTTAGATGATATCGTTCGCAAAGAATTTGTTTTATTGCAATGGAAAATGAACACAGATAATATGTTTTCTTAAAGCTGCATCAATATAAACGATGGACAGTATATCATGACGGAATGTTTGTTTTTTTTATACGACAAATTAATCATCTATTTGTCGTTTAAATAACTAAGAGGATATACACATGAGATTGAAGTAATTCTAATCATAATTAAACTGCTTGCTAATTTAACCATTTTTTTAATAAATTTCTCATCTACGCAGCTTCGCTACACGGGCATGCTGGAGACGGTCCGGATACGTCGTGCTGGTTACAATGTACGTCTGACGTACGAAGAGTTCATTCAGCTTTACCGCATCCTGCTGCCGAAGGGTTTGGTCAGCTCCCAGAAGGATGTGCGCGACTTTATGAGTACGATGGATCTGAACAAGCAGCACTACCAGCTCGGGCTGACCAAGATCTACATGCGCGAGTCGCAGAAGATGCGGCTAGACATTTCGCTGCACACCAAGATCATCGACAGTATCATTTGCATACAGCGCTGGTTCCGGGCGATTTTGCAGCGAAAAAAGTACTGCCAGTACCGGACCGCCGCCTGCACTATTCAGTCCTACTGGCGGGACTATCTGCGCGAGAAGCAGGAAAAGTTTACGCGCAAAATACGTAACCATGCGGCGACGGTGATTCAGGCAACGTGGCGCGGTTATACGGTGCGCAAGTGGTACGACAAGCTAAAGACGGGTGTGCTCGTTATACAGGCGCGCATCCGCGGCAACCAAGCACGGTCGCGCTTCAAAGAGCTGTTGAGCAAAAAGTTGCAGCGAGAGCGGGCTAAGCTACGTTCCACGCAAAGTCTGCCCGTCGAGCGACCGATCGGAACAACGGCTGCTGGTGGATCGTATGGTGGTGGTGGAGGAGGCGGAGGAGGATCAACCTATCCCGAGATAGTACAGGCGATCGAGCATCGAAAGAAACCGATTCCGGCGGTGGGACGCAGCTTCGAGACGGCCATTGATATAGTGAACAAAAATCGGGCACTATTCGCAGACGACAGCATGTCCGCGGACTTTATCGACGACGATGAGGACGAGGACGAAGAGGAAGAGGACGAGGAAGAGACGACGGGCAGCCGGCAAGCGACGATCGCTACGGCCGGTGGAGAGGAGGAAGAAGATGAGGAGGACGATGAGGAGGGCTACGAGGATCTTGGTTTGGTGGACGATCCGCACTACATGGCAAATAACCGATCGGCACTGTTGCAGCCAGTAAAGCAAGCGGCTGCTCCTCCTTCCGCCACAACGTCGCCGACGGTGAATAGCGCACTTTTAGATAGGAATGAAAAGTACATCAAAAGTCTGGTCATATCCGGGGGTGGTGGAGGTGCTGGCTCTTCCTCTTCGCCGCCGACTTCCAGTGTCGGCGGAACCAGCCCGTATCAGAAGACGCCACTGCACCGGCAGGAGGATGTGCTGGACCGTCCGCTTCGGATGTACGACATCGAGCGGGCGAGCAAGAGCACGTTCGACGACACGGAGCTGGCCAAGTATCGGTATGAGCGGGGCGGTAGCGTGAGCAGCACAGTGAAGCTGCCGGTGCGACGTGTGGACTCGGGCCCGTCGTCGGTGGCAAGCAGTGGGGCAAGCGGATCGACCATGGGTCGGCCAGGGATACAGCGGTTTCGCTACGGTGATACAGCGTCGTACGGCGGCAGTGGCATGATTCGAAATCAGAACCACAGCAATAATAGTTATAGTAATAGTAATGTTGAAATCGTGTTTGTAAATACCGGACTAGATAGTGTCGGGGCGCCGGCAGGTTCCGGTGGTACCGGTTCCCTTTCGTCGTCCCCGGCCGCAAGGAATCTCAATCGTAACAGCATTAGCAGCGGAACGCTTACCCAAACGCAACTGCCACCGTCGCTAGCGGGCAGCATGCGTCGGGACTCGTTGCCACTAAGCCACCATCTGGGGATGAGCACGCGCACGCAGGGAGATGAAATTAACTCCAACTATCACATGCATCAGCAGCAGCAACAACAGCAGCATCAGCAGCCACTCTCGCCATCTGCTTCTTCCGTCGCCGCTCACCACCAACAGGGCCAATCGTCCTCCGCAATGTCCCATTCGCCCCAATCGCTACCACTGGCAGGCACGGCAAGTCATATTGGAAACTATCAGAATCTACAGTTCCCTCCAACGTCCAACTACCACCAGCACCATCATCATCACCAACAGTCGGTGTACAACAATAACGCTCAGCCCGTCAGCAGTACGGGTGCCAAAATGTCCACCTCGACGCCTTACAGCGCCGGCAGCAACAGTTCCTACGCGTTGGGAGGCTCGGCTTCCGCCAGCAGCAGCCAGCGTGTATCGGCAGCCTATCCGGATGATTTCGCACAAAACTATTACACCACGACGACGACGACCCCGCCACCGAAGGGTAAGGCGGCCGCACTGCTCGGTACGGCCAAATCGGAGGACAGCGCAGTATCGAACGCCGCTCAGTCAAAGTATCCGCTTGGTGCGACCCTCGCCAAAGCGGACAGCAGTGACATGGTACTGTCGGCTGGCAGCAAATCGACGATCAATCAGCAGGGGACCACCTCGAACGCGGCCAGTAGGCGCATCAAATCGACGAATCTCAGTGAGGAGCAGCTGGTTGGTGGTGCCGGTAGCTCCGGTTCCACCGTCAGCTACCATCCGGGCACGGGGCTAGCGCGTCGCGGTCCCGTCGGTTCGAGCAGTCCCAGTGCCAGTGGCAATACGAGCAGTACCGGCATCGGCGGCGATACGCTTAAGCGTCGCAATTCGGACCCAACCAACAAGATCCCACTGCTGGAAGTGAACCGGGGCAACGATATGTACCAGTCGAGCACGCGCATCAACATTGCGGGCCACCAGTTCCGGAAGGTGCAGCGTATCAACAAGGCGGAACGGTGTGCCTGCTGTCAGGAGATTGATTCGTTCGTGAACGAGGGCTATCGGTGCCTGGACTGTAAGGTGCTGGTACACACCAAGTGCATTCAGAACGGGGGCATCAAATCGTTGCAGTGTGCGGCGGCCAAGCGCTCGAAGCGCATCCGTACCGGCGGTGGTGGTGGTGCGGGCGGTGGAAGCGGACTCGGTGGGTCGTCGAGCAAGCACGATAAGCATCACCCGATCGGGGGCGGCAGTGCCAGCGGCCAGAAGATATCGTCCACGCGCGAATACACCGACTCGACCGATAAGATTATAAGCGATGCCAAAGAGCTGCAGCTAATGCAGGACTTCATCACGCAGAAGATCTGCAAGATGGAGAGCGACTGCGAGAAACCGTCGGAAGTTGACCGGGTGTTTAAGCAGGCGTTGCGCGAGTTCAAGGACAATCTGGTCGCCCAGTACAGTGTGGCGCACCGGCAGAACTCGGACGTGCTGAACATCAAGTACCGCGATCTGATCGCTAATTTTGAGCAGGTGATCGAGACGACTTCCGGCCGCAAGAACGACTTCCCGCTGACGATGGGCGTGAACGCGTTTCGTGGCTTTATGAACGAGTTTATGAACTCGCGCGAAACGGAAAAACCGAAAACGAAGCGGAAAAAGGATAAGAAGCGAAAACACGACGATCATACCACGTTCAATGGTGAGTGCGGGTGGAATCGTGCGGGAGTTTGTATGGCAAGACTAATTGTTTTTTGTTTGTTTTAATTTCATTAAATAACAGGACATACATTCCAGTTAACGATACTCAACATTGCGACGGCATGCGAGATATGCCAACAGTTTCTCCTGTGGCCAATCGAGCGTGGACTGGTGAGTAGTGAATGACAAACCGATTAACATGTTCGTCGCTTTTGATAATGTGTTTTTTATTCTTTCCCCTTTTTTTTGCGCAGGTGTGCCAAAATTGCAAACTTACCTGCCACAAAAAGTGCTACCAAAAGTCAGCATCCTGCAACAAAATCTCTAACTCCGACCCGAACTCACTGCTCGGCGCTGGTGGAAGCGGTTCGGCCGTTGTTGCTGGCGGTTGTGGACCAGACGGTCAGCCCCTGTACGGTGGTGGCATTCCGACGAAGCTGTTCGGTGTACCGCTGACCGCACTCTGTGGCAACAGCAACGATGGGGTAAAGATACCGGCCCAGATCAACAAGTTGATTATGATGATCGAAATGCACGGCCTGTACTCGGAGGGTATCTACCGCAAGAGCGGCGTCAGCTCGAAGATCAAGGACCTGAAGGCGAAGATGGACCGGGCGGTAACGAGTGCGGACGGGGGCGGTGGTGAGATGGACTTTGAATCGTACAACGTGCACGTGCTAACAAACGTGCTGAAGTCGTTCCTGCGCGAGATGCCCGAACCGCTGCTGACGTTCGATCGGTACGACGACTTTCTGCGTGCAGCCGACCTGTCCGATGGTAGTGATCGCGTCCAAACGTTACTGTCGCTGGTGAAGAAAATTCCACCCGCCCATCACTGTCTGTTCGAGCGGTTAATCTTTCACCTGGCGCTGGTGGCGAAGCTGGAACAGTACAATCGTATGTCGGCCAGCTCGCTGGCAATCGTGTTTGCGCCGTGCGTGCTGCGAACGAACCGGTACGTGCCGGCACAGGACAGCCTGAACGATATCGGCCGACAGACGAAGTGTATGGAAACGCTGATTACGCAGAAGATGCTGAATGTGAAGAGCACGCTGGCGGACATTGATACGCTCGATACGGCGGCACACACGGCGACGGCACGGCTCAGCACGCTGCGCAGCAGCAAGGTGTTTACGCAGGAGGAGATGGCAAATGCGCGCGGTGGCAGTGGTATAGCGGTGGGCGGGCTGCTCGAAACCGAAACGGAGGAAATGCTGCTGGAGGGACACATACAGGAGATACGGAAGGAGAAGGCATTGCTTACCTCGACCCTGCCCAGCCTGGCCCGTGCCAGTTCGGACGATGATCTGCTCTCGACCGACCTGGACGGGGAGGGTGGCAGTCTGGACGATCTGAGCAATAGCAAGGAGAAGGACCTGGACGTAAGCAGTGGCGGTGGTGGAAGTTGTGGTGGTGGCGGCGGTGGCAACATGATAAGTGACAGTGGCATCTCGATACGCTACCAGGCACCCTCGGATCACGGCGGTAGTAGTAATGTTAGTCTTAATAATGACGTCCCGATGGCTGTGAGTTATTCGTTACGTGATCAGAGTGGAGCGGGCGGTGCTGCAGGTGGTAGTGGTGGTGGCGGCTCGGCCACCGGGATGGAATACTTCCACAAGATGGGTCCTTCGTCCGGTGCGGCCAGTTCGGCGTCGGGGGTAAAAACGAAATCCCTCTCCCACCAAACGCTGCTCGAGCGGGAAGCCTTCCTACGGGGCAGTGGTTCCACGTCTGCCTCCTCGCCCCAGTCACCAACGGCGGCCACCTCGGTCACCGCGTCCTCCACCCCTTCGTCGTCGGCATCGGCACCATCGATGATAAAGACGCACCAACAGCAGCAGCACAACGGCAACGGTACAGGTGGCAGTGGAACGAGCGCTACCGGTGCGTCGGGCGGTGGTTCGATGTCATCGACGACCGGCAACAGTTCCGGCAAACGGGCCGACATCAATCTGAGCCACTCGATGATAACGCTCGCGACAACGTCCCACAGTCTGGGCGGTAGTACAACGAGTAACAGCAGCAGCAGTGGTGTCGGCGGTAGCTCTGGCAGTACCGGAAGCGGTGGCAGTGACCTACAGCGACAGAAACCCATCAGTCGGAGCGTCTCCGGTGGTTACGAGGTGAGCCACCATGCTTCCGCCACGTCGTCGGGATCGCAACATGCGTCGACGAACCACCGGATACTGATACAGGCATCTTCGGCGCTTCCGATTACGCCCGGTGCCACGGCCATTATGGCCACGCCGACCGGTTCCGGTTCCGGTGCTACGTCTACGTCCGCCTCCAGTTCTTCCATCAACTCCGCGAACCTGCACGCGAAAGACAATAATGGGATGGGAAAGGAGGGTATGATGTCGACTGGCAGCTCCTCTACCACCACCACCAGCAAACTCGTGTCCCGTCGAATGTCCGCCGGCACTAATAAACGGTCCGGCGGAGGTGGTCAGGCCGCTGGCGGTTCGAACAATGCTGCCGTTGGTCCGGGTCCGCCTGCCGGTGACGATGAACCGATCATGGTTTGAAATGTACAACGGCGCAGGCGGGACGGTTGAAGAGCGTTTCGAGGATGATGATGATGGATCGGATACGATCGAAATCGCGGTGTCATAAAGCATTACAGCGAAAGGGGCGACGAAAAAGGGACACGAAAACACACAGCTTAATCTTAAGTTTACGATGCATTAACCGCCCAATTTGTTTGGTACGCAAAAAAACACGGCAAGACAACAATTAGGACAAATCAGTATGCCCGCCTCCGTTAGTTTGTTAGTGTGTGGTTTGTTGGCTTTGGAGCGCAGCAGCAATCACAGTCAGTCAGCGATACTATATGCGCCCCTGTGTGTGTGAGAGAGAGAGAAAGAGAGAGAAAGAGAGAGAGAAAGAGAGAGAGAGAGAGAGAGTGAGAGAATGTGTGTGTGTGTGAGAGATCCAGGTGCAAACGCGTGCTGCACCTGCGAACGTACCAGCAGGAGGCTGCATTCGTTGTTTTCGTATTATACATTAATTAATTTATACCAATCGATCATATTAGTAGTAGCAGTAGTAGCGGTAGCAGGCAATACGCAAAACAGAAAAAAAACTGACAAAACCGATGGCAATGTGTGTATAGGATAAACTTTTTGAATACTCCGAATGCGTGAGCCGCATTTATTTATGCCCATTTTTCAGCCACAAAAGCTCCACTTTCGTGCGATTGGTGAAAAAGAATAGTGAAATTGTTGTGTACAGCAGAAGAGGAATAAGACGAAGCGAAGAAAAAGGGCATATATTCTCGTATTAAGTTTTTTGTTTGTTTGCTTTGCTACAGTTTAGTGTCTGAAGCCGCACCAATACAAGATGTGTGGGCAAACAAAGAAAACATAACAACGGACAACATTTGACAGCGGGAAGCGAAAATGAAAAAAGAAACAAACATGAAAGTTAATCCAATCGTAACTAAACAGATACACACTCTATTTAGTAAAATGTGCATCAGGTGACAATGTTGAAAGTGTTGAGTTTATATTAAAAAAAAAAAAACAAACAAAAGCAACAAAGAAAATGCGATAAGAGTCAATGCAATTGTTGTGCGAACGAATTAAGGTGCGAAAAACAAAACGTAACAAATACGTTCAGACAAAAATTGC
>KB681980.1:0-16258 GCA_000349165.1 Anopheles christyi | reverse complement strand
TCTCTCTCTCTCTCTCTCTTTCATTTTCTCTTTGTACCCTTGAATGCCTATGCTTTGTTAGGAATGTTTCGTTCGAATTTTTCTACCTGCGTGCAGAAATGTGCATGTGCATCACGCAGTTCTCCTTCTCCTCCTCCTACACACCCACGTTACATATTTTTCCTGTGCTTCATTTTTACTGCCCCGTTGCCCTACCCCTCGTTGCGATGCTCACATTTCATAGCAGCCTTACCCTGTCGGCTTATGTTACTGAAATGATTTTCTTCCCATTTTTATTTTGGTGTTCTTTTCGTGTGGTGCTTTTGCTATTTTGCTACCCCCACTTTTGTCTGTGCTTCATGGTATGCCTATCACGCTTCAGGGTTTTAGCATCACCACTACCCACTGTTGCAACTGTGTCCCGCTGTTGAAGCGAAACCAATTTTCATCCAGTTTGAGTGTTTTCTTTCGTTTAGCTTCTTTTTTAACCATCCTCTTCTTTCAGCTTATTTTCTGTTCCCTTTTTTATGCTTCTCTTCAGCTTCTACCCTTAAATGTTGATTTTCTCTACCTTTCCTTTAAGTAGTTTGTTCTTGTACGTTTTTTTTTTTTTAGAATTGCATTTCAGCACATGTTCACCTCCCCAGGGATGTTGGCTCAAATCCACCCAGTCACTGTAGCATCAATTTCCAAATCAAGCGACATCGAGCGTCATCGGCTTTAAAGGCAGCATAAATCATCACCACCCTGTTCCACTTGCAAATCATTGCCCTGTCAGCTCGGAAGTAGAGAAGAAAGAAAAGCACCCTTACGAGCGATCTTCTCCAACAGAAACGCATCAAAGTAATTAGCAGCGGGGAAAACGCATTACCATACGAATACACAAAACAGAGCACAGATCACTATCAAACACAGTGGTGTAGTGCTGCCTACCAAGGCCTGCTGGCTCCAGTGGCTCATTTATTTTCAACCTTTTTCCCTTCATCGTTTCTCTAGCTCTTTCTCACTGTTTTGCGGGGAAAGGATGGAGTAATTCCGCCTGGCCGGAGAAAGGGTAGGTTAGCTAGTATCATAACAGCAAAAAAAAATCCAACAACCGGGCCATTGGGCCACTCGAACTCGAAACTCGACTCGGAGTGTCTGTGTGTGTATGTGTGTGAAAAAAAGGATGGGTTGCACAACAGATGGAAAAAGGATAGTTTTTCCGTTACGATAAAACCGTCTGGGGCCCCGAATTTTTGGGGTGTTTTTGGGCAAAAAGGATCCGGAACCCCTCACACGGAAACTTGATGAAAATGTTAGCCAAGGTTAGGGTCAGACAGGAAAAACCGACGGCCACCTCCCCGACAAACAACGAGTGACACAAACTTTGATCGTTGATTGATTCAATCCCAAAACGAAGGGCTGACCCGGGAAGTAACAGCAGCAGCTTCCACCAATTCGGTCCTGCTGCACCAGTGCGGTTGTGCAACTGTCGGTGTGACGGAATGCTTTTTGCCTTTTTGCTCCTGGCGTTACAGTCAGGTTAAGGGACTGTCGGTGGGCTTTAAGTCGTAAAAAAATCGTATTTACATTTTTGTCTCCGGTTTATATTTGGCTTGAGATGGCAATGGTAATGAATGATGGAAGGCACAAGGGGAATTTGGAATGATTTACAGTAATTTGATGCTCGTCAATTACACAACAGTTTTCAAATAAGGTTTTGCCATTAAGGTCGGGGAAGTTGAAGCAATCAAGCACATTGCACAGCAATTTAGAACATTCCTAAGACAAACAATAATTTATGAAGAATAGTTGCTGGTGATAAGCATATTCAAGAAAGATAAAATCTTTGCTCTCCTTTAGAACCACTCACAACTGCCTTGATTCTGCAGGAGGCTCTAATAACTTATGCTTAAGAACTTTGATAAAAAATGAACACAGTGATAAATTAAACCCGTAAATAAAACAGAAAAAACGTAAATAAAACATTCAAGTAATCTTCGTTTTAACGGACGCAAAACCAACTCTTAACGTTCAATAAAATCCCGTTTGCGCTATAACATCGTTAAAATTTAAACTAAATTCCACCTCTTACCGATCTTTTCGGATCGGATTTATTTCCGCTCGCACACAAACTTCAAACAAAATCTTTCCGCTGTTTGCTCAAATCTCGCCAAAACTCCACTTTCGAGCGCGCTCATGCAAACGAACGTATAATTTATGTGGAAAAATAGAATAAAATCAATATTCTATTCTGCACCATCTACGCCAAAAACGCTCTCCCCGGTGGTCCACCAACCCCAGTCCGGTGGGCCGGGAAACAGACACACGGACAAGCCGTCCGCTTTTATGTGTTGAAGAAAGTGTTTATGTATTACCATAACGACCCGGCCTTGGCTGGACAGTGCCGGACAGGAGTGTGCTCTAAAGCCTGGCCAGCACTTTCCTCCCTAGTCACCTTCCGAAGGATATGCGCATACATACGCACGGGAATTAAATATATTCTCATGTGTTGTATGCTGTGGAGGGGTAGGGAGTAGCTCGGAGAGCTCGAGCTAAAAAACCGAACTGAAGCAGCGACAAAACGGACGAGAATCGAAGGAGAAGAATGAAGGAGTGGTGCGTGGGTGAAAGGTGTGGGGACTCGATTTCGCCAACTTACGCATTTTCATCTCACACATAAGGAAAAGTTTTACATCAAGGCACACCCGCTGTCCGTTTTCTCACCCTCTTTTTTCTCTCTCGCTCTTTCTCTTTCTCCGCATCCTTCAAACTCGCTTCTTTACAGCGGGTGGGAAAAGGGGTGGTCGAGCGTGTACATGTGTGCGGTATGTGGTCCGATAGACGGGGATGTGAGGAAAACGTATATCACACACGCATATTTAAATCGTCCATCGAGATAACTCCCCCGTGCCTCCAACGTCACGTCTCCCAACACGACCAGCCCGTGGTCACTGCTTGCAAGAGTTTACCGATGCCATGGCTTCTTTGCCCGTTGGCATAATCTCGAAAAACTCACCCTCGCTCTTGGACTGTGAAGGTGTTACAGTGCTCTACACAGTAGAGGCGACATTATGTGCTTATTAATCATTGGTTTTGCTTTCAGTAAAAAAAAATACAATAAGTTGTAAGATGTCATGAAGGTCTGTTTGTCGTCTTTAGATCCCGCTTTTACAATTAATTAAATTGCCTTTCTTTAAATCATAACCAATGTACAAAAAGATGGTGTTTTCCCTTTTCTACGATTGGTATCTGTACGCATTTATCAAAACATCCATAGACACAAATCATTAAAATGTCTAATATTGAATACAGGGCAGCTGATCAAGACCAACATTGTTAGTATTTACCAGCTCAACAAAATGTATTTATACTCTAAATTTTGCTAAAATAAAATACGCTAAATCTTGAAAAGTTCTTTTACTTCTACTTATTAGGGTTATAATCCGCAGTATGTCTAAGCCTGCCTGATTTAACCACTAATGGGCTTGGCCATCTGTGACTAACTGGAAGGTTAGGAAGTCCTACGTATGGTAAGGCTCAATCCATTAAAGATTCGAAACCATTGCGAACATGTTATCCGGTCACACACTTAAGGAGTATTGCATGGTAGCATAGCATAATCCATTAAAACATGTGAATTAAATAGCACACCTATTTCAATAAAAAATCAAGAACACTTCAATATTTAGTTTATATAGAAAAGCTAAACGTTACATCTATACATATTGTACAAATTGTAAACGTAAAAACCTAAGCATTTTTGTTGTTTCACTGTGATAAAATATGTTTACGAATATTTGTATTAACGAATTTGTAAAACGAAAAGAAAAAAATTAGTAAAATATATTTTGGATATAAAGCGTGCAAAAAAGTAAGACGCACTGTACATTTCACCCGAATACCCATAACTGGCATCGTTTGCTCGCATTCACACATTTCTCTTCCTTCCTCTCATTCTGTGCTCCGTCGAATGTCCTTTTACGCTGAACGGTGTTCTGCTCTCCTCGACTGGACAGTGAAAAGCTGCCCAACACCGGTACGGGAACTTTTCACTTTCAACCACATCCACAAGAACCACCCTCTGGTTTTACCCTACCCCGCAAAACCCTACCAAAAACCTTATATGAATCTGTGTGCCCCTCTGTGTGTGTATGTGTGTTCTTCTTATGGACTAACTCGCTCTTAGCATGCTGCCGGAGCGAAGAACGAAACGGCTGCATCATCAGAAAGCGAAGTATACCAGCACCATTCCTGGGGAAAAGGGGAGGAAAGAAGGAGCTGTTTGTACTGCAGCTTCCACCCCATTCGTGCTGTCCCCTTTTAATACCAAGAATGGAAATAACAGCATCGACAATAACGATCACTCAAAAGCATACCACCTCAGCCACGTCCGACAATGTCCAGCAAGAGATACTCCTTTTGCTCCTGGTGTGTAGGAGAAAGTGAAAAGGAACCTCGCTCCCTTCGCTACGTTCCGTGACCCCTTTCTCTTCTTACATGGTAGCATGAGAAAGCAAAAGTTTTGCATATATTATACAATATAGAAGGTCGATTTTTCATACAAGCGTACTCATACCAACAAGCAACGGAAAATAAAAAAAGAGAGTGGTCAGCATCCACAGCCCCTGGTCACCCAATTTCCTTTTCCTCCTTTCTCCCCTCAAGACCATGCCTTTTCTTCATTTCCGTGCAAGGAAATGGAAATGGTCGCTTACCATGTACGCGTATGTAGATCGATGCGCACGAGCACCCACAACTCCCCCCCCCGGCACCCCCCTCCTTTTCAAACCATATACGCCGTTCATCTGCGTTATCTTTCCACGGGTCCAGCAAACGGAAAAAGGGACGCCGTACGCATTCTCGCCCATTATCAAATATTCTCTCTTCCCGCACATGTTCCGGACAACGTGAATGCGTGTATGTTATTCTTTTCTTTACATTTTTCTACCACCTATCCTTCAAGGATGGAAGGTGGAAACTGTATGAAACTTTTGCCGGAAAATCTCACACACTGACCACCATCGAGGACGGGCAGCAGCGACGGGTGAGTGTGTGTCGACGGAACGGGGCACAGTATTGCATTAGAGGATAGTAGTAATTCACAAGACTCGGGGTTGCTTATCTTACCGTCCACCAGTGGGGTGGACAATCACCCACAAATGGTCTTTATCCACCGCTACCGACCGGCCAAGGCAGCAGGTGATTCCGTTTTTCTGGAATCGAACAGGATTTTATGAATCCTATATTTTATTTCCAACACCCACCCGCACACTCCCTCTGATGCTTGTTTCGCATTTATGCTTCTCCGTTTCGGCACCAACAGCACTCACTATGAATGATCGCTTTTGACGATGACCGTCATATTTTTATTCATGCGGACCCTTGCCATGGGCTCAACACTACACCAAGCTAGCCGAATGATGGTGGTGGGGGTGGACGAATCTTTTTCAATTTATTCCAACATTTCCACCCAAATGGTTTCGAGATTTATGTGCGCCATCTTATAGGCTCCACGCAGATTGGAGCACACCTAATCCGGTTCCGGTGCGACAAATCTCGTATCAGCAAATTCTATAACAAAAAAATTGAACTCAATTGCGAATGACATCCCGTTCATGGTATTTATCGCTTGAAGTGCTTTTGCTTATTGCATAGCAACTCACAATTCTTTTTTAGGATATGTGTTTGAATTTTTTTAATGTTACTTTACATGAAATTAATATGAAATGAGTTCGATGTGTGTACAACACCTTCTCTATGTTTCATAACTACACAAACAAGTGTTATCAAGCAAGACATTTTGACATTTGCGCGTTTCTTTTTACATGCTATCATACTCAACAATCACGAGAGGAATTCTGCTCATGCAACAACAAAAATACAAACCGCACATACAACATAAGCCAAACGCATTAAATCAATGCACCTCTAAACCCTTAAGCTGGCCCAACAAATCCCACAAACACGCGTCACATAAATCCATTACAAGAACGACATCGATTGGGGATCAAGGTGCAATCAATGGAAATGACTTCCGAGTTCGATAGGCAGTTATCGAAACTGGCGATAATGCTAGTTAACGATTGCCGTGAGTAACGATGCAATCAAGCGTTAAACTCTTTCGTCCGTTTTCAGTGCGTATAAGAATATATTGCTAAAAAAAATTCATTACAAGAGTTGGGAAATACACAATGATAAAAATATGACTTCAGGCAGCTTTATTAAGATAATTAAATTTAGGCTGCTTCTGACAGAAAAACTTTCAACCAATCATACGCCTAAAAGTATGCAACGCTTCTAACAAAAACCCTATTAAATGCAACTCTAGCTACAAAATGTCCTTTGAATTTTAGTTTCAGCGAACAAAGGTCACAGTAAAACAGCTTAAACTCAATTAGCGTTGTAGAAAATTTCGTGTAGGTGCCAAATGCTAATTAATTCTAAATTTATTCTCTAATTTCAGTCACAAAAAAAACAAAAATAATACACTCCTAGAAACTTTGCCATTCAACGACGTCGTATATGGCTGCCAAAGCAATGAAAATAAACGTATTATACATTAATGTGAAAACGAATCAACGTTTTCACCCTGTATTTCCTCAAAGTGTGTGTGTGTGTGTGTGTATTTATGCATGTGTACGTAGTTTTAAGAAGAGCAGTATACAGATGTCGCTTTCCAAGATGGTCGGCCCGTGTTTAACTAACTGTAAAGGGTCACACGCGCGCGCGATCGTTGCAAACGTAACGGGGTAAAGGATTGTCTGATGGGCGGAATGCCAGCGGAATGTTCAATCTAATGATGGGAAAACAGTTCGGTCGAACCCAAGTACACACACACACAGCAATGCTCGACCGTCCAGTGGACTGTTCTGCTCGTTCCAATCTCGTTAGCAGCGTAAGATACGACTCGGTACGCATTAAAATACATACACATAGAAACGGAAAAAGGGTGAGGCAGCGTTCGCTCAGTGCTCCTTACCTCACAACTGACCAGTGGCCATCGTACGAGCCACCAGGAGCCTCCATCGTCTCCAGCTTTAAATATAAAGCCGCAAGTAAACGTACTCATTCTCTCTTTCGCTCGAGCTATCTCTTCCACCCACACATACATACTCAACAGCAAGGACACTCGTGTACACTTGTGCAGCGTTGACCAACGGCAACCAGCAAGAAGGATGAATTGAAAATTCTACCAAGTGCTTCTTTAGCATTCCGACGTTTTCGAGCGCACCAGCCTCACACGCCACGCCATGCCACGAGCTACCACCCATCTTATCCCCTTTCACTCTAAAACTCTACCCACCGACTCTTCGGCAATCCCTCGGCCATCCACCCTAATCGTGCGTGTACATGCGTTCGTGCGTGTTTGTGAATTCCCATTTCAATCCCTCCACCACCACCATCACTCTTTTATGTATTCTACATAATTTTACATCGGACAGGCCGAAGTATTCCCTGCCTCCCATCCCATCGCTACCCATCGCTTTCCACCACGGAAAAAGTTAAAAAGAAGCTGCAAAACGAAGCAAGTGGTCAAGCAATGTCCTGCTCCCAGCATCTCTGCCCGATGAAAAGTTCGCCCGGAGAAAGGGTTCGTTATGTATGTAAAATACACGCAGCACAGCACATAGACACATAGGAGGCATTCAATTTCGGTCGATATCTCAAAGTCCGCTTAGAAAGAAGTCTTCTCATTCCCGTGCGCGAAGTATAGGTAAGGGTGGGTAAGAGGGAGTGGATGAAGGAAGGCAGAGATGGAGGAGTAGAAGGAGGCTATTAGGGCCAAGTGTGCCGGGTTTTTGGTCGAAAGTCCGACGTGTCTCAGCTGACCCCTACTTGTTTCAACTTTTCACTTTCACTCCGGCGACTTTGCGAAGGAAGAGCACGTGGGGGAAAGGAAAAATCGGACTGCTCGAAGGGAAAGGGAGATAGAAACCTCGGGACACCCGCTGCTTCCCTGCTACCACCTTTCACCACTCCAGGCAATTGAAACTGGCCAGCATCCGCATACACACATATCTTCTCCATCGCTTGGAAAACGGTTCAAAATTTGCGTCATCCTTCTCTTGTGCTCTCTCTTGTTCAACCCTTTCCGTAACAAACAAAGCTATCTCGCCTTTTCACCATAGTTACCCCTTTTTCTTTCGCTTGTAGAGTGCTTTTCCGAAAACGGAACGGAAAAGACCTTCAGGACGAAACAGGTGACGATGGACTTTACTCTGCAGGATCCGTTCTTCCATAGCCGTGCCTGTGAAAACGATCGTCGTACACACTCACTTTCTTTCTTTTATTGCTCTCTCACTCTTGTACTTTCACTCTCCTTTTCTATCCTCTTATCACGCACACAAACATTTGTTCGTTCTTTAGCTCGTTTAAGCAGTTGTCTCACTTTAACGTCCACCCACCTAGCTCAAGACATCCGGACAAAGGGCAGAAGTGGGATAGCATGTACGCATTTCTATCGCTCTCACACACCGTGTTGGAATTTCCACGCTGGAAATGGAAATTTTTGCGTGCGCATAGAGACGAACTCGATTTTTTCAAAATTGACCAAAAAAAAAACGCTCACAAAGCAAACCCCAGTTTCTCAGTCTGATCAGGGTGACGGGAGTACGAGGGTCGGTTACTTCAAGCCGGTTGTTTATTTTTGACCGTTGGTCATTTCAAAGTGGGTAAGCTGCTTGTGGGTGAACGGGGAAGAGCCTTCCTTCCTTTGCGTCTGGTGATGCGGGCAGGATGAGTGGGAAATTTTTAAACAGCGCAAGCAGCACTGTTTTGATCCTTTGCCTGTGCGGCGCCAGGGAGTGTAAATGAGACAAAGCCGCAGTGAAAGTTATAGTTGTGTTGAGATAGTAGCAGCAAATGGTCCTTCGCTTTACGACAAATGCTCTATTGTTGTTGTTGGGCTTTTGCCGTGAGGATGAGGAATGTTTTTCTTTCCAGCTGATTTGTGTAAATACTGTCTGTGCGTAATCTGCTAACGCTCGGCACAACATTAGTATATGTTTGCAAAGGCACGGGAAATGTTTTCCTTTTTTTTTAATGTTGAATCTCTTTTAAAACATGCCGCGCTTCAGACGATGAGGAAATGTTCAATTGTATAAGTAGATTTTATTTTATTGCTGTAACATTTTACACAGATATTGAAAATTGTAAGGTTATTATAAATTATTAACGAAATTAAGGATTATAAATTAAAGAACAAAAAACAAAATTAATAATTCATGAAACAAAACTTCGTGAAAATCCGGCAAAACTGAATAAAGACAAATCAAATAAACAAATCAAACAAACCATTTCAACATGACAAAGAATGAAAAAATGAGCAAAATGACGTCTAAAAAATATAATAAAAGTTATCAAAACCTTTTCAAAATACCTTAAAACTACTTCGCATTTAAAATAGTGCCAAATAAAACACCCAAAATACAATCTCAATCGATACACACTGGCCAACGGTCAAGTGAACTTGTCTTCTTCCCAGCAGCGAAAGAACGCACATAAAAACGGATAGAAACACCAACGACTCCCTGCGTCTTTATGTGTGTAGCGCAGAACGTTGCGTACCCCTTAAAAGGACCTAATTTAAATCCACCAATGTCCATCCGCACACCAGCAAGCAGTTTTCCCCTTTTTTTATTTCCTACCCCTCACTCAAGACCCCTTTCTTCCGACTGCTTCTTTTTCTCTCTTACAAACACACACACACGGAGGAGGAAGTTCTGGCGGGAGGTTTAAGTCCATCAAGCGACAAGAAGATTTCTAAATTTTATTTTATGCTTTGTGTACTTTATATACACCGAGTGCGTTCCTTGTTGGCCGCGTACACCGTGCGGTGCTTCTCACTTCCGTCAACATACCACCCGATCCCGGCCTGTGGCTCAACCTTCCCTCTGTATCCATCAAATGAGTTTTCTCTTCTCATCCCTTATCGCGTTCTGTTCACGGTTCGAAGCCATCGTCGTTCGATTTTTTTTATTCGCCGCTATCCCCGCTGCTGCTGTCATTCACCTTCGTGTCCAGTTGGTGCACTAAGGCCCCTCACAAAGACACACAATCCCGCCTGCCCTTTCATTCTTACTCCCATCCACCCCACTTGGCACACATTCACCAACAGGACTTACATTATTTTCGTTCGTTTTTTACGATTTTTTCTTCTCCAAACACCTACACCGCTCGCGCTCCTTTCCACACTCTTCCTTTCACTTCCCCTTTTCCTCTATTTCCCTTTTCCCTCGATTGTCGCTGGTCATCGTTTGCTTCAATTCGAATCTCAACCCCTTTTTTTTGCCACATCAACCCCGATCTCGGCCCATCTTCAATTTGCACACACTTTTTTCCCTCATTTTTCCCAATTCTGCGTGTGTATTACTCTTTTTCCTCTTCTTCTCACCCCCTACAGCACACGCACTTTACAGACGTCCGCCCCTCTACCGCCCCTGCTCTTTCGTTTTGTTTCGCGTCACCCAACACGGTATGGAAAGAATTTTCTTGGCGTACTTTTTTATACGCATTTTCATTTTCCCTGCTCTAGCTCTCTCACTTGCTCCCTTCTACAATCAGTTGCCCCTTTACCTTCCACCCGTCATTGCCCTCCTTCCCTCTCCCACTCCCACCTCCACCGTACTTTAGTGATTCATTTCGCCGTGGTTCTTTTTTCCCCTTAACACGCACAAATTCAAACACACGCGTCCCGCTCTACATGCGCCTTCATTCACACCCACCCACCTAACGACCGCTTTTCCAGCCTACCTCGAGTCAGCGAGATCGACTGGACGCACATCTTCTCATGCTAGTCGTGAACTTGTTTTTTTTCCCTCCTGTCCGTCTAAACTCGCCTTTTTTTAAGCGACCGAGTTTTTCCCCCTTTAGCTCTTTCTTTTTTATTTTGCTTGTCGCTCTACTTGCTCGGACACCCGCTTTCCATTCCAGTCACACGCACACACATACAGGCATACAGCAGCAAACGCGGCCAGCATCTCTTATTTTATACAAACAAAACACTTTCCCACCTTCACCAGCCACACTTTTCTCGCTCGTACGCTGCTTTCCTTCCTTCATCCTTTCTCACACTGACACACACACACGCCATTAAAGCCTTTCACGGAAAAATCGCCAGCGTTGCTACTGCTCTTTTACGCAGCAACAACAACAGCAGCAAGAAACCACCCACTCATCCCCATTCCCCGAATATCCTATTCTCTCCCCAATTTAAAAGTCGCTCTTGTTCTTCTACACCCTCCCCCCCCCCCACATCCACCGCCTTGTGCCGATTTTCCCTTTCACTTTTCCTCCTTTTCACGGCGCTGGGTGGAAATATTCCCCTTGGTCACTCTGTTGACTTCTCACGGACTGATTCTCTTAAAAATATATATAAAACGCCTTTACGGCATACGGCGGTCGGTACGGTACGGTACACTGGACTGACGTACGGTTTTTTTTTCATCCACCACCTCGTCCCTGCTGTAACTGTGCGATGGGGTTTGAAGGAACAGGGAGATGCAAGGAGGAGCAGTATTTTGGTGCGTATATATATTTTAACAACTCATTCCATTAGCTCCACAGAGCGCTCACGGAGAACGCCGTGTCCACCGTGTCGTGGTCGTTGTCGTTTGGTGGACCGTCGACGGCACCAATTCTAAAATCAACTCGAACAACTTACGTATGCTGTTGGAGGATGTGCCAGCAGCAGCCCGTCTGTTTCTTTGCTTTTTCATCCTTCTACATTCGCCTAGGTCCATGAAAAACGGCATGCTGAGGCTCCCCTACCGAGTTTTTCGCAAAACGTGCACTGAAAACCGTTTGAAAAGGGGTTTTTTTGTCTGGGAGGATGGTGCGTGAAGTAACGCTGGGAAAGACACCGAAGTAGAACGTGGCCTTCTCCTTTTTTGTGTTCAGTCCTTTCACTTTCAAAGAAACGTAGTGGTTTTTTTTTTACTTTACTTTGAATTTTCCTTCGTCCGCTTTCAAATCACTAGCCTTTGCTGACCATTGCTCAATACATCTTTTTTTTTTTTTTGAGTTCGAGGTGTTTGTGTGTTGTAGTTTGCAGTGAAAAGCTCACCGATACTAACATAAACAAAGCTCGTATCGAACGATGCTGGTCGAAGCAAAGAGAATGTCCAGTCATTCGCACCCATATTCTTCAATTCTTTACTTGACCGTACCCTGCGTGGGATGAAATAGATTCACCCATCTCCGCAACGCAACCCGCAATACATAGCGCGCTTTCATTTCCTCCCTTCTGCTTAACTCCTGTACTACGTGGTTTAAACATAACTTCATGACTTACATTCGAGATGAAGCACAAGCTGGTTGTGGTGGTGGTGGTGCTGAAGGAGACCAAAGCATCCATGCGAAATTCGTCTCCCACCTCGTGCAGGGAAAAACATCCGAATCAACTAGTAAAATGGTTGTAGAAATTGGGAAAATACACGATGGAAAACTTAACAACCTCACACCATCCCTCAAAACTAACCCATAATTCATCATACCGTGTCTGAACGGGAGTTTCGCAGCCAGAAACGGACCTCAATTTTGTGTCCATTTATGAACATTGTTGATTGTCGCATTTTAAATCCACTTCACCCACTCTCTATCTCTCTCTCTCTCTCTCTTTCGACGATTCCATCGACCAACCGACCCATCCACGGTAACCGGTTCCGTTTCCGTTTCGAGGCGCATTGATTAATGATTGTTCGTAGCGGCACACATCCACATCCGGCAAACCACTGTACCTTCCTGCCCGGCACGCTAATGGCTTGCCAATTCATGTTCCTGTCACGTGAGCGCTACACATTACGGCCAACGGGAGCATTACAAATTACAATCTCGCCCGCCCCAGCACGGATTTATGATTTTCGCATTTTTCAACCAACGTTTTGTACATTAATTCTAGACTTCTAGCCACTTGAAAGTTTTCAATCCGTCCTTAAGGCACTTAAAATGTAAAAGAAAAGAAACAACAAGCCTATTGGTAGTCATTGGGGGGTAAAATATTTCAAAATATAAATTTGCACTCCTGAAAACCCTGTGGCAAATGTGGGCACAGTATTTTTCCCAGTGACTTGTAGGTCAAAATTCTACCCCAAACAACTCAAACCGCCCCGACACTGGCGCACAATGAGGAATGAATATTGGTTGGCGTTTGAGTTGTGTGCCTTCCTTCCGGACCGGAACGTGAAAGTGAGTAGAACGGCAAAGAAATGTGGCCTGTCCTTTTCTTAATCTTGCCCCTGTACCCCACCACTCAACTCCCAATGGCTTCACTCGACGCGTGTCCAATCGTGTACTAGCCATCGAGCAACCTACCGGTGCTTAATTAATCTCCTATTCTCCAGCTCCTAGCAACTCCTGCTCACAAGCTCCTGAGGACGTATTATCGTTTTGCCGGTGTTTCAGCATGGTACCTCCATTAAGACGTGCCTACACGAATGCTTCCATCGTCGTTGCCGGTGTCGTCTGGCGAAGCCTTTTGTGACACCAGCTGTTTTTGAAAAGACATCGCCATTGCGCCACCTTCTGCCACCACTACGGCTGGAGAAACGCAACCTTCCCTTGGTGAAATACTATTCTATAAAACTTTACGATTATTTCTCCATTATGAGATGGGCAGTGAGGAAGATGAAGGTGGGAGGTGTCACGCTGGCTTCTATAGTTCCCAATCCCACTATTGGAGATTATTTGGGGCTCTTTTTTATTTTCATTTTTGGCGAAGAACCTTTCAGTTGGACAAGGGAAACGAGCTTCCGGCTTTTCGAATACAAATACCGTCCAATGGTAGATTGTGCGAAAAATCGTTAATTATTTATTAATTGTACGAGCAATGGAAAAGTGTGAACGATATTACCTCACCATAGCTAACCGGGGTCCAGTGGGTACAGCGCTGGTGAAAGGTGGTGCCGGTCGATGTGAAGTGTTTGGCTCGAAAAAGTCGCCTGACATTATTACTTCATTATTGCCTTAAGCTTGGTGGGCGACGGAGGTGGTGCGTGCGAATTGTTTATTTCGATTGCAATTAGAAATGGGATTTAAATTAGCAGAACGTTGAGTAACACAATGCTTTCAAAGGGACGTTGGTTTTAAACTAAATAATTAACTAAAATATTAAATAAGTCATTAAACTATTATTCGAAACCCCTCTACCTTTTTTAGCAGCAATGATGTGTTTTGGATAAAGGGAGATCTAATAATCAAAAACTATTTTTTTAATGAAAGTTATTTTTTATTAAACTATGTATTTCCACCTTTGGTTAAACAATATTAAGCTTATAACTAAAGAGAGGAAGCAGTAAATGAATTCGAACATTTTAAATACTCCTACAGTTATACAATGTTCAATGCAAAATCGCCTACATCTATGCAATATTTAAGCAGATTTAACACATCAATGTAAAAAACATAATAATTTCACTTTAACTGCATCCGATTAGGAAAGGGATACGTAAACCTCAATAACGTTGATTGTACAGCTATAAAGTGGACCTTGAGTTAAAATTATGTTCTTATGAAATTATAAACTTTTCTATCCACTTTCAGCTTTACATTGCTTTGCATACTTGCGATAAAGTTGTGTTACGATTCTTTTTTGAAAAAAAAACGATTGATGTTGAAATAATTAAAACTTAAGAGGTGGTTTATTGGATTGCTCAAACGCCCGAAAGTATGCAATTGATTACAGTACTTGATTTATTTATTTCTGTAGTAAACTGCATAAAATTTCACAAGAAATATGTAGCCAGATTTGTACTTTAAAACCACTTCTTATTTGCTCATTAGTACACAGCTTTTGATAAAATATTCACATTTTCCTTCGCAACATATCTCACTCCTCTTTATATGCCAACCACATTTCCATTAGTACCGTCCAGCAACACCTTAGTCAAGGAGGAATTGTTCTAAATCATGCACATGATGTACTTTTAGCGGCTTCAACAAATTGTGATCAGGTAGGTAGAGGGGGAGGGGGGTTAAACACAACCTGTATCGTATCAAAAATGTATTAGCACTTTCACAACGGCCTGGTCAAACATTTACACAGCGCTTATTAGGCGATGCAAACATATCCGCTGGAAGAAACGGACCTCTACAAAAAAATACACTCTCACTTTCACCTATTTTACAAAGTCTACCTTTCTGAAGGGCACTTCCCTTCACAGCACCTCAATGCATCATTCACCTGCACATGAGGTGGCCCTCGCGTAAGAAAAAGGTTCCCTGAACGTATGGTCCCTGTTTTTCGCATCGCTTTTGTTGTGTGTATGTTTTACCCACTTTTACAGAATTTGCATCTCCCACCACCAACACAACGTTAATTTTAATGAGCAGCTCATAATCTTTTGCGTTGAATATTTGTCATTAATTACTGCAGCGTAAGCACGCGGTCTTTCACAGTTAGAAGGTGCGACAACAACAGTAACTGCCAGGAAGTGTTTTTGTAACGTGCTACTATGAGTTACACGGAGACTGTGCGTTTGCATTGTGTTTTAAAATGAAACATAATTCTCTCGTAACAATCAAGTTATTTTCGATTTTGTCCTGTTAAATGAGGTATTCTATTGAGGTATGTATTTAAAAACCATACCATAGTCGAAGCATCCTTAGCATCCGCGGTAAGTTAACGGTAAAGGCACGCCTAAAACTTAAGATTGAGCCCGACCGGTCAATGAATTATGCAAAGACGTAGGCACACGGAACAAACAACCACCCTGGAAGGAAAGGGCAATAGCACCACCACCGTACCCTAAACCGTCTCATACGCACATAAAAAATACGTATTCCGCATGGTACGCTCACAATCTTCCCTTTTTTGTAGCTATTTTGCTTGTCTTGATAAAACATTTTGCTGGTTTTTGCATACGCTTTATTTTCAATTAACGCGCACTTTCAACGCTATCGGTATGCACGGAGCGGAATGGAAAGGAGGATGGGAAAGGTCATCATTTTGAAAAGAAAACAACAACAACAAAAAACGGCAAGGCTAGAACCGAATTGCCAACCCCCTCGGGCGAAAGGAGGAAATACCACCCGCGGAGGGTGCATGGAATTAAAAAGCCATATCCGAAATACAATGTGCAAAGCTAACACGGAAAGCCAAAAAAAATGGAGCAAATCCACTAAACCCTACACACGACCACGCTTCTCGAAGACCGCTGACTCAATGACTTTATTATGCAGCGGTTTTTTTTTTTTTTGTTTTTGCTGGATGATGGTTGGATAATTTTTAAGCTAATTTACATCCCTATTTTTGTTGACAGACCAACGGCGTAAGATGGAGGAACAGTGGTTGTAGAGG
>KB681979.1:0-39224 GCA_000349165.1 Anopheles christyi | reverse complement strand
ATCTATATAATTAAAAGAAATCCAAATAACTCAATTTTCATGGCTTCAAAGATGTAATAAATATAAAATTATATGTTAAAAATATAGTATAATATATTGCTTTATACAGGAGCAAAATTATAAACAAACAATATTTAGTATAAACAGTCTAAAATATTACATCTTATGTTTTTTAATTCAGGAAGAACGGCCATGATAGGCCGTATTGCTGTTTGCATCTTATTTAATGCAAATCAATATTTATCTTTGTGAAATAATATATTAAAATAATGTTTGTATTTTATACAAAATTTGACTCATTCTTTCAATCTTAATAGCACGAAAAAATTTGGACATTTTCTTATTAAGATTTAATCATGCAATAGAAGACATTTACTTAAATAGACCTAATTTATACTTTTTACCAAAGCTCAAAATTAAACCCCAATTAAACTAAAAGTTAATCAATCATCCATAAAAAAAATCCTTTCTAACAAATTGTTAAACACGTTCTCAACCGCATAACTGTCAAGCGGAACACTCGTTCACTTGTAACGCTACGTGTCACTGGTAGAAATTGATAAATCTTCCGATTCAGCGGGCCGGATACTGAGACAAGCAGCAAAACCAAACGCTAACCATACCCGTTCCAAACAAGACGATTGATGGTGTTACGTCCCAGTTTTCACAGCATATTTTCGATTATTTCATTATTTTCGAGATATTTGAACGGTGGGAAAGTTAAGGATAGACTACCTCAGTACAACAGAAAAAAACCCCATACTTCAACATGATTACTCGTTGGTGGCTGCTGGTTAGCTACGATTAAACTCCAAGCTTTCAGCCAAATTTCACTTTTCGTGCGATGTCGGGGTGGATTAGGTGAGAAATTTTTGTTACTTTTCTAAGGCCAGGTGTTTTTCCCTCGCTTTAAATTTGCTGACGCAACAAGGTTGCCGGAGTTTGGATCTATTTTTGCGTGTCATACTTTTTTGGTGTGTTTATGACGAGACTGTAAGTAATACCATCATCATCTGTAAGCATCTAGTGCCGTTGTCACAAACGATGGGAAGCGCTGGCTGCAGTTTACGAGCGCGCATTGTTTAGGCGATTGCACCTGAAAGCTTCATTGCTCGAAATTACGCTACGCAACCGAGTTATGTTAAGAAGCTGTGAAATAATTACTCACTCCGTGGCACGAATGCCAAAATTTGGAACACGACGTTTAGTTAGTTAATAGCTTGCATTCGATACAGCAACGAACCACTTTAGAAACCCCGTTTGTAAAAGCATATAAATTGTGGCACCAAGAACATTTTTATGTAAAAGAAACTTTTTTTGAATTAGACATTTGTTCAATAAATGAAAAAAAAATGTTTAGAATTTTTCAACCGCTATCCACAGACCTTATCCAAGCAGATTATATAAAAATAAAAACAAATCATCAATTAAATAACATCAACTAAAACATCAACCACTCATTCATACCCTGCATCAAAAAGGGCCACCCTCATTCCTTAATGAAGCTATAAACTTACTCTTCCATTGCCCATCATAAACGTTCATCGTTGGCCTACAATACACACTCACACTCATAACAAATTATGAAACCAGCTGAAAAAATCCAATCGACACCGGCTTAGTTAGCAGCGCTGCCTAACTTGTTAGCAAATAATATCCAAGCGCCCTCGCACGGCTGATCGGTTTTCCAAGCGAATGATACGAAATTGAGCCACCCTGCTAGCAAAGCGCAACGAAAGACTCATTGCATTCCGATCGCAAAAGAAACGAACCGCACCATGAAACGTGAACAAAAGTTAAAAATCAACCCAAAAACCGAAATACGGCGTGCGCGCGAAATAACCACTCATCCATAGCGCATAGACACCGATCGGCGATGCAACATGCACCAACAGCTTTGCACACTTGCACAACTCTCTTACGAACGAGCGCCACAAACGGTAGAACGGGTTGGAGATAAAAAATTTATTGTAAACTCGATCATTGTGACCAACCAAACTACAGAACATGTTTTCTCAAAATATTGTTAAAATAGGAACATTTCCAGAAATTAATATTGCATGCGCTTCGCTTTGCAGTACACTACTCACCTTGTCTGACGTTCACAACAGTCGCTTCAAGCCCTTCACGTTTCGTACGCACGTGGAGCTGTTGAAGAAGCTAGGTTGGTGGGCGCAAAACAGAAACGGGAAACGCCAACAAAACGCACAATGCAAACGAATGAACGAAAATTGTCAGACTTTTCAATTTCCTGCTATGAACTCAGATTCGTTCAAGTTTCTTTCTTTCTTCACTCCTCCCGAATGCAAGGAAGGCACGTGCAGTGTATGAATGAAATAAAAAAGGGTAGAAGCAATTTCTTTCACCTTTCCGACGGAAGCAAACGCCCCACAACCGCTTACACACGCCTCGGCAATAAGCGCTCGTACAACAACACAAATCACCCGCGAGTTTCAATCTCTCTAGAAAGGCTTTCTTTGCGCTTTACCAATACACGCGTCTGCACGCTGCAGGCGGGCTTTCACGCTGCACGCATGCACTTTCTTCTCCACCACTAAAATAAACCAACCACACGGGTCCACCCTAAGCACAGGAAAAGTCGCAAAAAAGTCACCAGAACTGGCACAATGTCACCGATTGGCACACACTGGCTCTAGCTTGCCTTCCAAACAATGATGTGAAAATCGTAGGATTTCTCTTTCGCTGAGGAAAAATGTGTGCCTTGCCTTACGGAACCTTGCACCGTACGCGAACCCGCAGTGAAATCGAAAACCTTTGTTCGAAAGCGAAAGGTTCGATTCGTTCACCAGACACACAGAGGCACTTGAATGTTGAATTTCACTGTCACTGTCAATGCGTGTTCTTCTTCTCTTTTTGCAAGAGGGTAAGGTGGGTAATTTTTTTCACACCCGTGATCGATTCGTTTGCTTCTACACAAACACACACATACACAAAAGAATCCTTTTGATCCTTGCACAATTCAGATGAAAAGAAAAAAACTACGCACTTGCGTATCCTGCTGTACACCTCGTCCGAAACGGAGGCTCGGGAATTCGAGCAATGTTTGCGCACACACCGCACTGTCTTTGTCGACTAAACGCGTGAAGCACGATCAGCGTCGCATCGAGTCTGTTTCCATGGCATCGTACTGAAGCGTGCTGGCCGGGGCGCATCGGTGAATGCCGCCGTGTCTGACGGCTGCTGGTGTGAGTGCGCCGGAGAGGGAGAAAGAACCGTTGACGGTCACAGACCGTGCGATCTCGTTCCTTTTCACGCTTCCGCTGTGGCGGTGGTGAATTTGAAGACACTCAGCCTATATTCACCACTGTACCCACGAAGGTGGACTCACTTTCTCACAGCATTTGAGTGATGTGGCGTTCAGCCGGCGGCTACGTGCGATCATGCTGTGAAGGGCTACGGAACTCATTTCATCCCCCTCCGTAGCCAGAGACCTACTGATCGTGGTGAGTACGCGATTAGTTTTGGGTACCAGCTTGCAAAGGGGAGGTTCAGCTTAGTTATTGCGCGAAGAAAAGCATGCTTTTGTACGTTCAAATTCTCTTGTCATTTAAACGAAAAAAACAAAAGGTAAATAAAACAAAAAGCTGATATGTTTCTTCTGTTAAAATTCATTCATTTTATTCTGTGTCCATTTTCAAAATATTCACATTTTTGCCATTCTTATATCGATTGCCAACATGAAAATTGATAAATTGTAGAAAGGTAGAGTGTCAATACAAAAGCACGTCGTTTTCTATAGTTAAATCTATAACTTTACTCCATTAGCTGAAATGATATAAAAATGATAGAACATATATGCGCTTGCTATCGACAAAATATAACAAAAAAGTAAAATGGCTTTGGTACCTTTCATTCGTAATCCGGATCAAGTTCGTCGCTTTATTACTGGTTGCGGTCTTTTGTAGCGTTCGCTTCAATGTACTTTTGTAGAGATCCTTTCTGGTGTTTAACATTGAGCTCTGACTTCTTTTTCATAAATATCTTAAAATTACTAATTCTAATAAAAAATTGACTGAAAGTGTATCTTCTTTTTATCAATAAACTCCTAAGTTCAAAGACCTTTTAAATTGCATGTACGGTGAGCGAAAAATAAAAAGTTTTTGTATTCCAAAACTCCCTTAAATCGATCCAACGCATAACGAACGGGTTTATAGGAATTTATCACGCAATGAATGTAATCTTCTTACCCGATTCTCAATTCCAAAAATTCTTTTCAAATTTCCACATTCCAGATTCTTTTCACACTTTAAATTACACGGACTGCATATCTTTGCGCAAAGCATACTGCGCAAAATGCACTCCGCAAAAAGGCAACACTGACAATGGGTTTTTTGTTGTGATTGCTTCATCTGCTCTTTCTTGGTGGCACATTATATTGCCATTTACAGCTCACACACCGTCCCGGCGACGATCTCATAAGCGCGAAGAAATATTTGCGTTTAATTTGCACCAATGTCAAATGCAACCATAAACTGCGTACCACCCGCTGTTTGAGCTGCTTGCGGTCACGGTCCTTCCTTTGGCAAGGGTCAATTTGTATGCTTCGATTTGTGCGCATGTGCTTGCGAATAAATAATGGCAGTGAAATGCGATACGATGACTCCACTCAGTTTGTCCCGGTTCCGATTGGTTTGATTGATTGAGATTTCTTATCAGTGCTGGAATGCGCTCAACCGTAGGCTTTGCAATACCGTTGTTTATTTTCCATTAAAGATAAGCTGTTTCCCTCAGCAGGTATTAAGCATACGATTGATTGCATAGTGGCGTTAATTTCGAGAGAAAAACGATCGCAAGCGATACGATTGCTTTGCACGGCAACTGATTCATAGGATTAAATCGCATTATACTTCCATTTTGTGCTGGTTAAAATTAAAACACAAACCCTAAAAACTCACTCAACGTAACTCAATTGTAGACTAGATCATTCTGAAAACACCGAAAACACTTTTCGCTCCTAAAAAGCCACATATAATTTGATAACACTGCTTTCTATTTCAAATACCACTAGCGCACATGCACACACTTTTCCTGTATGATGCTTTCATGTCGGTTTCAGCGAGCAAGTCACACAAATCTATCCCTTTTTTCCTACGAAATCTTTTCAAGCCCTTTCGAGTCAGTGCCAGTCAGTTCCCTGCCGTACGGAAAATTGATGATTTCTCTCGCGTCGAGCATGTCGAACGTTAGCTTTTATTTATAAATTATTCTACTCAGATCAACCCCTTCTACCCTCTAGACGAAGCGGTGGTCCAACCCGTGCCGTACCCACCGATTCGACGCTCACTGACTCATGGCGTCAAATCTTTTCCTTGAGTTAGTAAACAACACACACGTGGGCATCGACGAGAGCAATCGGATACACATACCATGATGATTCTTTCACTATTCTTTTCTGTTTTAAAGCTTAGTGTGAATTTAGCTTTCCATAAGGAGCTACACTATTCGGGTGCATGCGATGGCTTCCTTTTGGCAAAACGAAAAAATACAACTGCACCCAGCGTTTGGATCGATGGGTTTGCTTTAAAATTTCACCACCCCAAAATGAGACCTATCGCAATCGATTGTTGCCATCATCCCACGATGTCGAGACGATGTTTGCCCTTTTGACTTGTCTGCTCTGTTCCATTCTCTCCATTGCCACCTTTCGATATCGTTGCTCTTTGCTTACCACGAGGATGCTAGCAGCACACCACCACCATGATCTGCCTTTTGTCGTGCTAAAAGGGAGACATTTTCCAGAGCTTTTGCAAATAAAGTCTCCCGCGTATCAAATAATGATCGGCTAGGTCACCATCATTCCTTGCGTTCTCTCGGTCTCTGTCTCTCCAGCACAACACACCCCACACCATCCTAGCTAGCTGTATGAATAGAGTAAGATGGTGCGGTATCGATACGAAACGCCATGCAGCACCACCGCGAGGAGTGCCGACATTCCAATTATGGCCCGGTACCGGTGCCACCTTCGATCGGACGCGGCACGGGCAAGTGAGGTCGGCCCGCACCGCTCTGCGCGAAGGAGCGGTCCGACGGCATTAGAACATGCCGCAACGGCCAAATGAAGCGATCGGGGGAGCCTAACAAACACATGCACACCAGCGCGCCGTAACAACAGGAGAAAAAAAGCCAACCTACCTCCTACTTCCCTTAGCCGACCAGGCCCATAGCATTTGGCGCAGAAAAGAACGCGAGCGATTGAGTAACGACGTCTTAGCTGTACAGAGGGTTCGTTGCTTAAAAGGTGTTTTAGAAGAGCGGCAGTGGATTTAACAAAAAAATCCACAGATTTACTCACAAATCGAAAACGAAACCATCCCAGGTGTCGGTGCCGGATGATGATTACGTCAAATGTCAAACAGCTGAATGGTGAAACAGATTTTACAAACGTGACGCCATTTTAGCGAGACAATTGAAGTTCGCTGAAGAGCTTTACGCCAAACTGATGGGCTGAGTGTTAGCGAGCGCTTGTTGCAGATTTTCTGATAGTAACCTGAGGCGAGTTCTCAGTGTTATTTACACGGATGAATATCTTAATCACAACGAAGTGTCTAATCTTATAGTTGAATGTGAGAAAGTATTCAGATTATGTCAAATCACTTAATGTTTAATAGAGAAATAGAAAAAAAGTTTCTAAATTTCATAATAAAACTAAATATGATAAACATACCATGAAGCTGTCATCTTGTGATTTTAAAGTGCAGCTCATATCAAAATATTAATTTTATTTCTTTTTCAAATTTGTCTGTTGAAAAATTGAGTTTGGTTTAATGAGTTTTTCATATAATTTAAATAAGACAGAACGACCCGTTTATTTCGGTTAACTGATTTTGTTAACAATCCATTTGTTTTGTAGCAGATTTTCAAACTATATTTCTGGAAAAAAAAAACAAAAAAACAAACAAGTAAGGCAAAACCAAAGTGCCAAAATGTGTCCATACTAATACTTTATAAACATTTTACCCTTAAATGAGTATTCATTTAATCCTTCACAGTACTGTATTAACCAAGAATAAATGTGAAAATATAAAGTTCTTTTAAACAATTACATATATGCAACTAACAATGACCATATTAAATTATTGGATCTCTTTTAATACACTTCTTTTGCGATCATCTCATTCTGTTACTAATCGCTATCGTTGCATGTTTAGTCACCCAAGTACATTGTACCGGAATATCTCGGACCGTACTTGCCAAAGACAAATGATTAAGTACGACAACTGATCGTTTCCCATAAATGTCACAAAAATAGCCCAGAACGAGGCAGCGTGACCAGGTTCTGCGGCGGTAAAAATTAAACATCATGCCCAAAACATTCATCATCTCCCAACGACAGATGACCTGTCTCTTAAGGGCCCGTGCATGTTCGTGCACAAATACTCCCAACCGTTCTAAGCATACGGTTGCATTTGTTCTTCATACCTCATTTCACCTTTTATTTCTTATTTGCAACAACACACTAAACAACCACAGCATGCAGTCTCTGACATGCTGCATCGCAATCGTTTAATGTTATTGAGCAGCTCGGCACCATTTAACATACCATAATTCAAGCTGCTATTTCCCTTGTTCCGTTCCTTCCCGTAGCAACCGATACGCGGGACCATCTTTTACGTGTTTGTTGTTTCGCTCTTTGCACCTCACGAGAATCGAGCCTTAACACGAACCATGTCCGTCCGAGCGAGTGTTTTGCTAAACACAACCAACACACTCCTCAACACAGCCAATCTTTGTTTCGGAGGAATAAATTCATTGATCTTCGATCTTTCTCTCGTTACGCTAGTGTAAAGAAAGATGGGCCCGCGATGTGAGCAGCTCACTTGAAAAAGGCTAAGATCGCACGGGATTTCTTTTCTGCTGCTACTCGCCTTTTCCATCTGTTACGTTTGTCCTCGTTATGCCCTCGATGTTCACCTCAACAGATGCGGAACCGATGCCACCAAACGCGTGCAGCAGCAGTTATCCTCCGTCGGACGAGGCTTCAATCGTCACGATTCACATTCGATCGCACTTCCAGCGAGCAAATGTATTTTATTTCGCTGTGGGTTTGGTTTGCAAACTAAACACCAACATATTATCTACGGTCGGGAGACTCAATGGGTCAGCAAATGGACCGAAATCACCGAGGGGAGTATTGTAATTGGCTTTTCAGTTTCAATTAAACTCTATTAAGATCAAAGACAGCGGATCAGCAAAGTGTATTGTCAAACGATAAGAGTAAAGAAGATCACTCCACATAAAATAAAATAGATTCTGACCAGAGATTTATTTTCATCTAACTATTTAAAAACCGTGTTGCTATGTTGTAGCTAATTGGAGTCTATTACGTCCATTTAGGTCCTAACAATGTCAAATTTCTTGCTTTTCTTCCCTTAACTCTACCATCTTCATTCTGTGTATGTTCTTATTCTTTCGTTGTAACTACTTTCCATCACGTGTCATAGATTCCTTTAACAAACGGACACTTCGCTTGCCTTGCCTTTACAATTGTTACGCTCTCCTAATCGCAGCGAGTTATTTCCTGGTATGGAGGGGTTACAACTTTCAACTCCATTCCCCTTCGCATGTTGAACTAGAATAATCTTTACACGCCTAGCGCTTCGAGGCGTCAAAGGTTGCGCCGCCATCTCGCCAGCCGCCTAGACGGGGATTCATTTGCTAACAGACCGATCGCAACGCAGGCAAAGCGCCTCGAGCAGCGCAGCCTCTTAGCGCCAATGTGACGTATGCGGATGAAGGTGCGGTAAATTCGATTCGATCTAATGACCGTCGGGATCGGGAGGGAAGGTGTGGGATTGGTCGCCCTGGTATGGAGAATGATCGGTAATTGATGGAGCAGTTTCGATGTTCTCACGGACTAATGCGGGTTGACACTGGAGCCAATGTGAACTGGAGGAGCGCCTCGAAAGTGACGGCTGATCGGAAGGTGTCGTGATTTCGTTCCGGAATCTCCTGTTTATTTTTTTTATAAAATTTGTAATGAAACATCATTTATGTAGGAAATATAACCACAACGAATAAGATAACAAACCGTATTGATAAAATTTTAGCAATTTTCAAAGTATTTTAAAATGTAAAGCTTATTTCAAAGGAAATTAACGTATACCTGAAAGAAAATTAAAAAACAAAATCTAAAACTGAAATGAAATTCAAATACATAGAGAGGTTGCAATAAAAAGATCTAATTTTAAAAACATCATGATAATTATTTGTAAAAAAAACCCTTTCGCATAGTTTTGCTTAATTTGTTTCGAATTTATTTCAACATATTTCCGTCCATGCGTTCCGCAGCGCAATAAATCAAAAGCATGCACAAACTAACACGCAAAGTGTTTTGCCCACATGCTAGCAGCGAAGGAAACGGTCAGTTATACCCATGACATGACGTTGTCATCGTGTTTGTACTGTTGTTTATGACCCTGCTGTTAGACACTCATGCACTGCTGGTCAATACCAGAACCAGAAATGCAATATCTACCCAACTACTTACAATCGAAAATAATACGCACAGTAGTGTAATTTGCCTATCCGCTTGTCCTTTATTTTCCCATGAAAAATTGAGTGAAAATCTGTTTGTTGAAGACATAAACACAACGAATTTCAGCCTTTTTTTGAACAAAACTAAATTTAACAAAATTTCAATGTTAGAAAAAAAACAAATGTCTGTCTAAACAACACCTCCAGTAGCGTGCCAGATTTGCCGCCACATTTGTATACCATTAAACCTCTGCAAAATAAACTCTAAAACAACTTCACACTAATGGCTGTGCATGTTAAGCAGGACAAAGGAGCACAAAAAAGGAAACCCCGGAAAAATTAATCCCATCTCAAATGTTTTACCACCCCCAGGACAAGACGGGACACATTCTAACGGCTCGATAGGCACCGTTTTAAACGACGCTATCGGTGGCAAAAAGAATTTTCTAATTAAACCTGAACGTTTTCACCTCTCGCCGTTGCATTTCCGGGGCGTTCCTATCGAGTTTAAAACATTTTAATTAATTTTGCGTGTCGTGGCTTGGAATTTTCCGTTTCGTTTCTTTCCCACGCTTGTGATTTTCCCAATTACTACAGCCAGAAGGATCGAATGGCCGGGGCGATATAGGCTGCGCTAGTCGTACGTTGGTTTTCTTTTATTACAAAATGTTTTTAATTTCACCAAAAAAAAAGTGTGCGACGTGTAGGTTTTGTAAGATGTCGAGAAACCGAGAAAATGGTTTCTCAGTTTACTCATCCCTCAGCAAGAGCGCTCATTACAAGTTGGGATGTGTTACTTTGAAACTGTACGGATTGTTTTTTTCCTCTGCTTTATAAAGCTGTTATAAAATTGTTATTGTTTATTACTTTTTGTTTCATTCTTGAGCATCATTAAGGAATTTGGTTTCTACTTGCGTACCCACGCCCCTTTTAATTGGGTGTCATTCTACGTAAAAGGATACAAGAATTAACTTGTTAAATTTATGAAATATCATTAACCTTATGATTCATCGCAGCTTCAAATAGGTGAGCAACCAACACAAAATTCAACTTGCACCTAGTTAATAAGGCTGAATTATAACGTCACTCCGAGAACGAACGATATCATGTTTTTTTCATAAAAGCCATACCTTTTCACTTACAAATTATTCGTATAGGAAACATAAACTGTAGCAAAACGTGTTTAGGACCCTAAGAAATTCATTTCTTGTCGTAGAACCTTCTAGTTTAGAAAACGAACGAACTTTCCCACCATGCCCGACAGTCTCGATCGCTTTCTTCGCTACGTGCTTATTGCTTTACGAAAGATAAATATTTATCGTTCGAAAACGATTACTCTTCATTACACCCGTCATAGACGACGAAGATACTGACAAAGAGCGGGCACAACAAACATTGACAGCCTAACGTTTCGGTACGTTCAAGCAGCTCGGAAGTCCTGCCAATTTCCGGCCAAGGAAAACGATATCATGCGATACGCGGTGCACTTCCTGGAAACAACAAACCAGCAACACGCACAGGCTACATGAACACAAGTGAGACGGAACACAACTTAGTGTGTACCTCGTCGTCCTTTAACGCGAGTTTCCTTCTACAAGACAACTTGGTAGTCTGGTCAGTTCTTAATACATGGTGAGAAAAAGTTTGTGAAAATTGTGTTCCATAAACACGGAGTCTTCTAGACATTGACATAAACATTGGCTAATTTGAAAGAAATCTGTATGCTTTGTAAGCTCTATGAGTTGAAATGTTTAATTATCTGATGTTTGTTATTTGATATTTACAATACAACAAGCTCGCTGGGGATGAATGTTACTAGAACACTGTAGATAGGTCACTGTTTGCATTTGTGCTCAGTCCTCCAAATGTGTCCGAACCAGAATTAGCGATTTTAAAAGGGTTTAGTTTGTTTGAGTGATACGAAATAATAATTGAAACGTACCTTTAATTCATGTGTCGCACATATTTGTTAACGTTTTGAGCATTATAATAGTTTAATTTAACTAGTGTTAAAAAAAGCAAGTGAGCATATAATGATATCACAATAATGCAGCCTCGTTGCCAATACAATTGTTCTTAACAACATCATTTGGATAACAATGCCTTCCGTAAGTTGTTAGTTGTAAAACAAAAGGATAAAAGGCATCGTTCTCTAGAAATTCGAAACATGATTTGGTATTGGCTTGTTTTTCGAATAATACTAAAAGGGCTATTGTCTATTTATAAAACATTGAAATATTAGCATATCTACAACAAAAATCTACATCAAAAAGGACACATCATCGATTTTGTCAGAGCAAAATGCAAAGCATTGCTTATTTATACAGATTTTATAAATTTCACACATTCCTGGAAAGTAACAGTTCAGAGGTTCAAACTTTTTTTTGCAAAATATATTCATCTATAATCATTCGAAGCAGAAAAAATAAATGAAAAAATTACACTTACAAAAACGCTTCGCTATACGGTCTTTACGTCATATTGCCTCATTATGTACAATCCAATCCTTTATACCAGAAATAAAGAAACCAATATTGTACACGGCTTTAATTAGTTGTTATAAATGTCTTCAAAATATTTGTACTAAAAAACTAAACACCCTTCAAATTGTAGATGAAATAAGTTCGATCCGGCAAATCAATCCATTTCTCAAGTAAAAAAATAAAATTTTAGAACTACAGATAACTTTTGTACAATTAAACAATGCCAGTAAATGCGGCATTTATCAGTGCACTAGTGCACAGTGCAATTTCTAAATAAACTTAATTAATAGTCTGTCAATAACGCACCAGGAGTTGAATCGGAGTACCCCAGCACACCTCCGCACAACACATGCACAGCCATTAGAAATAATACAAACCTCAAAGGGTAACCAATCAAACCAATGGAAATGTTCAAAGCTTTTCCTAGTGTAATTGACACAACTCTACAGGCCGCTTTGACCATTACAGAAAATCTCAAAACTGAGCATTAAACAAGATTCGTCGGTCAAGTAGCAGATCAGAACGTCTAGATAACTTTTTCGAGCGACTTTATCGAATCGGGATAAGCTTTCGGCCCGTTGTCACATGCACGAACCCTTTACCTGGTCAGGTGGAAAAGTTACTGAAGCACGATGTAAACATGGGTGGAACACAGCATGACCACAAGCATGGGGTTTCACGAAGGATGTACTGTAATACCTACTCATGTTTTAATCAATTAGAACTCCCCCGGTGCACGCCACAGAAAGAAGGAGTGGATCTGATTATTGAACTTTCCGACTTCGATCAGATGCTGTGCCACTAGGCTAGCTAACTTCTGGCATAAATTCGTACTCACTTTGACCCGCCCCTAACTACCCACCCTTTCGCTTTAACATTACACAGCGTGCGTGTAAACATTCACCCGTAAGCTAGCCATGATCATATCAAACAGCCACGAAAGACGGTAATTAAAAGCACTCAGTGGTAAGTACATACCGAAAAAGAACACCCTTTTTTCAGGCTCTCTAAAAGTCACACGCAAACTCTGGGCCTGTTGCTCACTTCCAAAGCAGATATCAAGCGCCCACTAATAAAAAGAGAACACAGTTAGCTACTGTGCTGCTGCCCGAAGTGAACTACGGTTTTGGATAATTTACTGCCAATTAATCAAGCCAACCCTTCTCGAATCGATAACCATGATTTTGCACAAAACCCGTGTGTAAGCGAGAGACATTGCTGCCCGCAGCATCAATGCATGAAGCTTGGCCGCTTTTTATCGCTCGTTTTTTTTTATCCGCCCTTTAATCGCTCTATAATCGATGTGATTGCATTCGATTGGGCTTCCCGTTTTGTCCTAAGGGGAGCGCAGGTGGTATGTTTGTTTTTCACCTGGCGTTTGTTGGCAGTACCGCGATCATGCATTCTAAACACAGGTGTAATTATTGACGCAATAAACTAGAGCGATTGTTTACCAAGCCGGTCTGTTTTGGCTGGTATTTCGACGTACTTGCAACTATCTGTATCAAGATAAAAGGTTTCTTTTAAGTTTACTATAAAGACATAGGGCAATAACACAAGTTAACTTTCACTCTCATTAAAATGTCCATATTGTAAGTGAATTTTATTGTACACTAAAAAGCATTAAAAAAAGTAATTATGCTTTGTACATTTAAGATCTTAGGCATTTTTTTTTTTAAATATTTCAAAAAGGTCAGGTTATAACTGTTTTTCTATCAGCTTTGTAATGCATCGTTCAGGTACAAAGACAATCCTTACCAATCCGACAAACCATTCCGGAAGGATGAAGATAAGTTTTTGAATTTAATTTCCTGTTTATGAAATGGAATGAAAGTCACCGAAGCGATCTGTTTGCTTATTGTCTTTCGATTTGATTCCATTCCGAGATGGCACCGGGCTTCTGGTTGCCGGTGTTGTTTCCTTTCCAATTTTACCTTTCTTGAATTCCCACCTTTTTAGCACTTTAACCTCGCCGTCCTCCACTCAACATCCCCCACTTGCTACTGCCGAGCGGAAAAATTCAATTTTCCATCTTTTTCAAATTCACCTGAACCGTGCAAAATGTATCGCAATGCACTGAACCCCTTTTGGTACGGTTACTATTTTTACGGTTACCAAACTATGTCAGAGTATTCTGCTGGTTTGCTAAAGTACGGGAAGATATGGCAGAGGCCTCGTTAGCAGATGCCATCGTCAATGTAACGTACGATTGCGTTACAGCCGCTTGAAAACTGCCTCGATCAAATAAAACCATTCCAACCAAAACTGTTTCCGATTCGTAATTGTGTCTTTTGGCTGAATCACGATTTTCGTTAAATGCTATCTATAATTCCCTACGCTCCAGCGGCACCAAGACACCAAGGGCAGGATGAAGCATGAAGCTGGTATCTCCCGCTAGAAAAGGGTTTTAAAAAGCTTCTTCCCTTCGAGTGTGTAGGCTTCATATTTTCAATGTTCTCTTGGAATGCTATGCTTCGCCGAACTACTACCGGGAGAAAACTCATCTTCTCTTGAAAACTTTCCAGCAAACCAAGCGAAAGTACTTTAGCAAACAAGCTTACCAGCTCTCAAAATATAACGAAACCACTCCACCCACAGTGCAATTCTCCTTTATCTATTAACTTATCGTTTCTCCACGAAAATACGTACCATTTATTTGTCTGTTGATGGTCATAGTTCACGGCTTGGTTTCAGTACGACCAGCAACAGTGCCCTGATGCACTCAAGCACACACTTTATGAACAAGAAAAGTGCAACAAAAGTCGTCCAATCAATACGGTGGACCGTTCCTAATGCTTTATGATCTTTTTTGCTAGAATCAAATAGAAAAATCGTTCCCAAAACCGATCAAAGTCCAATTGTAAGCTGCTAGCAATCGACTCGCTGAACTCCTGCTTCAATTTGACTTGATGTTGCTCTGCGTCAAGTGGACAAGAAAGTGCAACCAATCAACAAAGCGTCTTCCAAAGATTGAAATCATTCAATCAGCAGCACAAAAATTTTCTGGAAAAAGCTAATCAAAATTGAATGGAAATTGGACCTTTTTAAACAAGATAGCACCATCTAGTTCTGGTACTAGAAATGCACTTCAGCTTCCATTAATCGAACTTGTATTTTTTATTAACGGTTATTTTGAGTAACGTATAACTTGTTCTTTTGAATATTTATTTTCATAACGTATAACGTAGTTATACAAAAACAACGCAATGAAACAAACCAAAATAAAAGTCGTAATTTAAAACATTCAATATTTTTTTATTGAGACAATTTCACGGCCTGATGTAACATTATCCGCCCTTGAGCATATCAACAACAAAGTTAACAATGCGCCACACAACGTAACAAAAAAAACTGTAAGCGTCTGATAAATTAATTAGGTTCGCATGTTTGCAAAACAAAGTAGATAATTAATAACATTAAACACGACAAAAGGCTAATCACTAACATTACGAGACAAATCCTATCAGTGACTCACCTAGCCGCTTGCTTGCCGAAAATTAAATTACTCCACTCCAAACACACATAAATGTTCCTTTCATAACAGTCTACCAGTTTTCCGGCTTTATCTTAAAGCTTAATCAAATGTGTTCATTAAATAAAGGCTCCTCGCCAACAAATGTACCTTCGGCAAGACCGACAGACCCAGCATTCCACCGGGCAGTAATCAAATCCGAAACACCGTTTCACTTTCGCTTCTAACCTCCCCGGATTTAAGCGCGAAAACGACACACACACACACAAACGGTCACAGCGAAATTGATTTGTAAAGCGACCTCCCCTTTCGTGACGGTCGTGCAGCCGGTCCAATCTGCAAACCCTAAAATGTGCTGACCTTCAAAACGCAAAAAAGGCACAGTTAACCTACCACCCAAATGAACCACCGGCTAGGATTCTGTACCGTTGTTGTAAGTTTTCGGTATGAAAATCGCACAACTCGCACACGCAAATGTGCGTTGTGGGCGTTTGGGAGTTAGTAAACCTTCGCGCCAGACTAATGGCTTTCGCTTTTTTTCCCTTTCGTGCGCTGCGTTCCATGGACTTCTTAAGGGTTGCAGGTTGCGTGGTTCGGCAGAACGAACGAAGTCGTCAACCTGTGCCGCAGTTTGCAAGACTGTGCAAGCGCAATCTGCGCACGACTTCTCCGTACGCCACCATAGCTAAGCCAATGCTTAGGTTAGTGCACTTTTGTAGAATCAGCTCCAGCCCGGACCCCACCTTTCCAGCGAAACGGAAGGCATGACACTGGGAGCATTTGCTAATTTGTATGCAGCAAGAATCGGAATTAAATATATTGAAATAAATTCACCATACCACCAGGCTAAACATCAGCATTCGTTTGATTTGCTCTCCCGTTCCTTGTATTGGCCTGCCCGTGGTAGCGGATCGTGCTCAAGCAGTTGTAAGTTGATTTTTTTGTTGTAGCACCCCCAACTAGACTCTAAAACCAACTGAACTTTTTTTTTGTACGGTTAAGATTTGCACTGAATATTCTAACTGGCATACCGATTGCTGTTGGGTTGCAAGATGCAAGAGGTTTACACTCACGACCGAAAACTCCCTTCTCTGCTATCGCTTGGGTATGAGGGAGGTGTTAAAGAACAGTTAACTACCAGCATCGCTAGCCAGTCATTTGAAGGGAAGGTGGTAAAGGTAAAGGTGAACGAAAGCCCTCGGCAAATAGATCACTACCGTTTGGCCGAGCACGAGAGGCCAAAGAACCATGCACACCCAGTTCATTTGTCCTCGAACGCTCATTTCGAAGCCATTTGTCAGCAACCGGTATTTCAAAACCAATTCAATTATTTCGAATAAGTATATTAAATAAACAAATGCGAACAATCATTATTTATTCAAACAGTGACATTAACACACAAACATTGTATTGTAATTCTGAGTACTAAATATAACTGGCTATTTTATCTTGTTTCAACAACATTTCATATGGTTAACCAATGGTAAAAGGCAGGACGTTATTCCTCCAAATGGAATATTTTCCTTTCATTTTGAACCACTTAAAATACGTTACTCGATTATTGGAATCGATAAACGATTTCAGTTTCAATTGAACGTGCCTTTGCTGATTCTCGACCAATGCTTCCAAACCAACGCCCGACGAAAAGGATCTCATGAACCACCACACACGGCTTGCCTATCCTAGCAGCTCATGACCACATTGGCAATGGTTTTTCGCTTTCTTAATTAAATTACAACATAAAACCAAACACTAGTAGCATTGCTCTTCACATACAAACACACACACACATTTCCGCCACCCTCGAGCGTCGGTTGAAGTTTGCGATCGCAAGTCACGTCGCTACTTAGAAGAACGTTGTGAACTGAAGGGCCACTTTTTTTTTGTTTGTGGTTACTGCCTGGTTAGATCGCTTGGTTCGGAGTCACTGCTCGGCTTTACTGTGAGTGACACATTTCATTTCATGCCTTGCAAGCTGGGTTGGGCATTTCGATACACTCCGATGTTGAGGCGAGATGTCGAGTGCGTACAGATCCACACCCCAAAAGCGTTCTTGTTTATTCGTCCGAGTGCGTTCACTTGCAGTTTGGCGAGTGGGTATTTTTTTGACCTCTAGCCTTCAATCTTTATCTGCGTCAAAATTAATTGCACCGAACGGAGAAGTTCAGCTAGGTAGACGGATTAGAAACACACTGGAATAATGCTTTCGATACATAAACAAACTAAAATTGCATCACATTTTCATGTACAGTGTACACCCTTGTAAGATGTTCAATCCGTTTCAATAAAGAAAAGATGAAACAAAAAACTGCTGATACTTAATTCTACATACAATTTATCAAAAAGTTCAAATGAAATTTCAAAAAAATACCCTTTTTACAAAAAAATAATAATTTGCATTTTTTTTAATTACAATTAAATATTAAAAGTTCAAGAAAATCTTTTTTTCTCAAATGATCCCTATACGAATTTTATCCCGATATAAAAGATATTTCAGAGCATTTTAAAGCAAAGTTTTTCATATCCAAATAAATCTTTAAATAAATTAAACACAAAATTTGAAATTTTACTTAAAAAAATTAAAAGATAACTTTAAAAAATACTTAATTGATAAAAAAACAACCAGTTTCTAATCAGCCTGCATCATAAGTTAATTTATGTCATCCAAATTTAACTAACCACATAAAAAAAAACATCTTTCTGTCTCTAGATTTATCTAATTTTCATTCGTCCAAACTAATCCCTTTTCCCAGTAATAAGATACACGTTGTGTTTATCTTTTCAACGACAATTACTACAACAATACCACAAAAATGTAACAATGAATCAAACTGTTCAGCTAAAACTCTGTTACAAACATGCATTACGAATCTTTCTTGTATATTGCCTAAGCTCTGTTTACATTGCTTAGCGGCCTGTCAATGGTCAGCTTTTCGACCCTCATCACATCTCCACATTCAATCGAACTACTTTCGGTTTTTTTTTTTTCTTGCAACAGTCGTAAAGCACGCAGTGCATTAAGTGGAATAATTTTTCAGTGTAATCAAACCATAAATCAAGCAAACACAAACCCACCCATCCGTCCGTCCGTGTGCCGTGAGAACACGGTCGTCCGCTTTGACCGACCGTACTGTCCGGAAATGGGTACGCCCGTAGCTGGACGATCAACAAACCAAAACATGACGGAGCTTTTGTTGGGCCAGAAGATAAAGGAAAAAAATGTTAGTCGTATTTGTAAAAACCGTACAGTAAGACGCACAAAACAACCAAAATGAATCAATAATCATAACCCGGTACCGGTGTATTGCGTATACCAAGCCCCTCACCCATGAGTGCCGTACCGAAAATGAACCAGAGCGAGCTGCCGTACAAGGTACTAGAAAACCCTTGTGGCAAAGTGCCTCAAGCCAGTCTCCACTGATGCTGGCTAGATACTTGAGGGTACTACGAGAGATCTCTAAGAACATTGCCACCAGGACTGGCAAAGGTGTGGCTGCATCGAAAGCCCCAAGTATGCGGAAAAAAGTGCTCTCAAGTACACACGACCGAAGCTGGACAGAACAATGTGTTGGTGAGGGAGCCACGGACCAGTACACGATGCCGCCTGTTACTTTGCAATCTCCCGATCGAGGGTGCCGCTCGTCGAGAGGTTTCTTGCGCTGAAAGCTAAATGGTACGACCATGTCACTTATTGCGTTCTGCTGCTTGTTGCACCCATCAAACGATTTTGACGTGTATGGGCACCATGCGTGTCGTGACCTCTCTTGGACCCGTGTGTGCGTCCGTGAGATGACCTCTCAAGGGTAACCCATCGGCCGAGCGAAGCCTCGTCCATCGCATAATGGACAAATCAATCTTGGGACGGCTCTTTTCGGACCCATTCCGGCGTTTAAATCGTCACTGATCTGTTCCGTCTGATAGAAGAAATATCAGCTTGCTCATGACGAAAAAGGAAGTAACTTTAACGAACTGCAACAAAGGGCGTTTGCTTATCTAAAACTGATTCATTAGGTTGATGAGATTCCTGCAAAGTGTAATATACATCTGTCTTCTTGTCACGGATTTATGTAGTCAGATAAATGAACAAACAGTTTAACGACCGAGATTGTACAACAAAATATTTAACCGATGCACTCGTGATCGTCTTATAAATATTTACGTTATCATGGTTATTTCTGCCATAATTATTTGTTGAAATACGGCCGATGTATTAATATGTTTTCAAAATAAATAATATAATTTTATTCTGACTGTAAATCAAAATAGTATGTATTCATAAGTCATACTATTCCTTTTTTTGTCTCAATCTAGTATATAAATGCTTGTAGGTTGGCTAGTTGCTAATCACTGTTGTATCGGGTATTGAAACATTTATTGATCTTCTCTTAATCTTTTTTAATTTCCTGTCAAATATGAGCCTTATGAGTGACCTAAAAAATCTTGTGCTATCTTTTTTGACATATATGCATTTTGTCTGACTGAAATGATTTCAAGTAAACACAATCCTTCAAAATATATTTATTGGGCTACATTAAATAACATATAAAGGAATCAATGCTTTAGAATGTGCTAAAATTTATGGAAGACATCAACGAAAATGTTTGAATTTTACAAATAACAAACAAACAATAGGTATAATAATTCAGATAATTTGAAAATACCCGTTTTCTGAGGTATCAAATTTTACTACTAAAACTCAATGTGAAAAACAATATTTTTTAATACCCTTTAACAGATTCCTGAGTCCATCAAGACAAGCTGATTTTAAGAATTCACGACAAAGGTCTTTCCTTTCGTGCAATGATCAAAATGAGCAAATAAAATTCAAATTTATTTCCGAGCATGTAGCTTATGTTTAAGCCATCGGGTTTTTTTCATATCTTAACCCAACAAATATATTCATAACTATTTGGTAATTAACATGTAGTTTATTTGATCTTAGAAAGAACAAGCGGATCTGGAGAATTTCCCCAAAATCCTTTCTACTATTACCACCTCCTTCCAGCTCCTGAACTACCACTTTCAGAATTTTCAAACTTGTGTTATGTACGTACAGTACAAAAGTTGTACACTGATTAATTAATCTGCACAATCGAATTTGTTCACTTTTTACAATGAGCCACCTATTGTTGAGGTTCAAATTTGAAACCTTGCAACATAAATGTTCTTATGACGTCTTTCTGCTTTGAATCCGTTTAAATTATAAAATATTATCGTGGACCGAATGACCCGCAATGTTCGGACCACTGCTCTATTTGATACGCTTCAAACACAAAACTCCTTCAACTCTGTCATAGTCATTCAAGGCTTGGGCTTAAAGCAAAACCAAGGATACGCGTTATTTCCTCCACGGGTACGTTACCATATATGAAGCGCAAAGTCTGGCACTCGTTGGCACTCCCTTCGCAGATACAGGACTGATTATACAACCGGAACCCTTTTCGAAAAACTAGAGCTGCTAAAAGGCACTTCAAAGAAACCACTGTCAAAATGTGCAGTTCACTAGTGGCAGTCCAAAGGCATCGCATTAGTTGGCTGTTTTATGGTATTATTGTCCAGATCTTTAAAAAACCTGAATCCAACCGCTATCTTCTACCACTGACCTTGTTTCGTTTTCGACACTTCAAACCTAACGTACCTAAACACCTTCCGGACCAAGGGTGGCAAACACGATGAATCTGGCAAACGGTAAACCATTAGCATCATTAGTTAATAAAGCAGACCGTCTGTTCCGTTTGACGAACGATCACCTCTCAAAAGGATCTGATTTGATGATCCTTTACCTCGACCCCAGTCCCAACAGGTGGGGTTTGACGACGATGACAGCTAATGCCGGAATGCGGAATGCAGTCATGAAAAAGCATTCAAATTTGTGGTCCAAAAAAGTGAAGGAGAACCTTTATCGCTGCAGATCTGCCATCCCTCAAGGTGTAACGTATTCGCATGATGTAACAGATAAAGACAAAAAAAAGAAACGTCTAACGAGTCTGTCAGAAACGTTTCCCTGATCCCATTCGAAATGAAACCCATTTAGAAACTATTGCAAAACATTGCCCGACGTTCAATCCATTTGCTCACAGGCGATCAGAGAGGGACACAGTGCAGGCTCTTTATAATAAATTAGCTCTGCATTCCATCCCGATGCATGATTTATCGATTTCACTCTATCACTATCAGCTTACTCGGTCCAACGTGATACGTTCTGCTGCTACGATGGCGCATTGCCAATTGCCGATTGCTACCGTGCAGATGCATCCTTTTTGATACACATCCCGCAACGCATCATCGCGTCACCGTGAAGCATGTTTACGCTTCTCACACAACTTCAAAAAATCCACCTTCCCATCGGAACACAAATGGAATGAGCTCGGGTGACGAGGGATTCCAAAATCGTGCAAAGAAACTTAAAAACAGATGGCAGATACAGTGAGGGAGGATAAAACAATCCTACCGAAACGGACCAGCATCATTGCACATCGCGTTTTTCTTTCACGCTTGCTACGACGACGTGCCTAATGTCGCTGAAAGGGTGAATCTTTTCATCAAACTATCGGTCACAAGTCTCTTCTTCTCCCTCACAGATCGGGCAGCCGGTGGCTTTGTTGAGGACCGATGACGAAACGAAATCGGTACTGACAAAGATTTTAATGACTTTTCTCGCATCTTCACCGAACGAGATGACCTGCTCATCGTGGAAGGTGAAATGATACGGCTGATAGCGCAAGAAATCAACCATTAAGACGACTAATGATCGAACCGAGACGCTTCTTCGTTCTCGTCGGTAAAGGTACACTGTGTTTTTCGTCGAATGGAGTAGAAAAACAGAGACACTGTTTTTATTCACCAACCCAATCACCCTTTCGGTGCATTTGAAATGAAACTGCACTTTTCATTATAGGATGAGTTCGATTCCTTAGCAATACGGCATCGAAATGACACTTGAAATCGGTGCGACCATTAAAGAGGAAAAGGAAATGGATAGAAAACTCGAAGCTAATTGAAAACTTCTTGCGCACTGTACGTTCAACTCTTGCCAACTCCTTCTGCAATCGGTCACGCTGAGCGGTACGATGAGCTGGGTTGAGATTCACATTTTTCAACATTCATACAAAAAAAAACACCGCCCATACATACACACACGCAGAACTAGCACAAACTGTTGCAAATGGGCTGCAATTAGTTGGACGAAAGCTATAAAATTCCGTTCTTTTCAGCACTCTCTGAGCGTTCGTGAATCAGAAGCTGGTGCTGCACCGTGACTGCTTGAAATCTATGCCATAAATCTCGTTTAACGATCTGGATTAAGGCGTATCAGATTGCAGTTCAATTTAATGCCAGAGATTTTGAAAATGTTTCTCTGACGAAGGAATGTTGCAAATAATCCGGAAGCGCATTTGCTTGCCACGTTATAAAACAAGCTAAGCGCTAAGAGAAAGTAACCCTAGAACTTAAATGTTTTGCATGTGTTTCGTACCTTACCACTGTAATGATTTTACAAATCAATTTAAGGCAAAATAGTTGGACCTGAAGCTAGAACTCTTCATAGAGAAACACTAGAATTCTTGAAACATAAAAGATGCTCTAGTAGCCAGCTCTACACGATACGAACCCTGCTCGAGTTTTGCTGCCAAACACACTTTTTCCCCTTCCTAGGATAAGCCGAGCTGGGTTCTTTGAACCATTGCTTGCAATCACTAGAAAGATCCGTAGAAAGATTGTTTTTATACGCATTTAAACATGATTCTCGGATTGTTTCCTTGGTTTAATTTGAAAAAGGTTGTTATTTTGTGGTTTAGATAAGCCAAGAAGTCGTTTGTTGTGAATTATTTTGTAATACCAAGATCCTTGTCCCTGACTAAGATTCGTGTCGCGTGGATGTATAGAGTTTGGCGAATCATTTTCTTACAACTGTCTGTGATGGACCCTTACCCATGGTCGTCTTCAAACATTCGTATCGTGTGCAGGAACCTAATAAACAATAGGTTGACTAAACATTTACCAATAGAGCATGTTTTTACAAAAAAGAAAGAAAATAAAAGCATTCAAGATTATTAAGAAATCGTACAGTTTATGGCTTTTAAAGGCTTGTATTGAAAGATTATTTTGAAGATTTGTATTGAAGCAAATCATTTAAAAATTCATAGTATTAGAAGAGTAAGAGATTATCATGGACATTTCAACGGTGGCCAATCTTAATAAAAGGTACCGACTTTACGAGGTTTCTCAGCTCGTCCGATACAGTTGGCATACTTTTTTAACTCTCTTTAGATGATGAGATAAATTCGTGCCTTTTTGCGTTGTTTTATTGGCTTAAGAAATATAATATGTAAGGCACGGTTTTAGTTATCTTATAAAACAGTATATTCACTTAAAATGTTATGTTTATGACAACAAGGTGGAGAGAACCTTTTAACCCGTCTTAATCGGTCACTCGGGTTTGAAAGAAAAAAAATCACTTTGTCTGCTATTTATCCTTAAATAAACCTTTAATTTCATTATATTTATTCATTCTCTGGATACTATTTTGAATTATTTTTAATACGTTTAGAGATAACGATTGAGATGAATTGTTATTAATCCTTCATACAATATTTCAAATCACCAAACAATCAACCTTACTCGCCGTAAGCAAGCACACTTTTGCACGTAATAAGTATTATTTACGTGTTATTTTTGCTTCTGGTACAACAGATTGCACTACTGAAGGTGGTACCAGTACATGCACCAAATGCTCATTACCAGACATTTGTCACTTTCGCAATTCGTGGCACAGATATACTGTTCCATTTCCGAAAGCCTCATCGAACGACCTCAAAACAAGCATCCACAACACCGTTCACTCTCGCTCCATGCAGTTTGCCTCGAGCGAATGGAAGGGTATGCGTGTGTGTGAAAATTGTGTTAAAAAAAACCCAATCGCACGGTTCCCGCTTGCAATGACGACCACAAAGCGTTCCCTTTAAGCCATGACCGTTTTTCAACACTCATCACACTTGAAACTTTACAGGAGTGTCTTAGACTCCTACAACAGGCTCCCGGTCCGATCTTTCCAACGGGTTCAAAAATTGCAACGCGGTTCCAAAAATAGCCAACGCGAATACGAATAATGAAGGCTAAACACTGCTTTGCTACATCAGCTCCGATCCCTACGTTGATGTTGTGATGTTGTGAATATCGTCAGAAAAAGGCATTGTTCGTCCGGCTGATTGCCAGCTGTCCGCAACAGAGAGACACGGTACAGGGCATCCGTAAGCATCTAAGACAGGGGTGACCATATTTGAAGGAGCACTTTTGTGTTGTGCGTCACTTACCTGTCGATGCACACCAGCGGTGGTTGTGGGGCCAGGGATTATTTCACCGGCGGGCATTCGTACCATATCCTCGTTTCTAGAGTATGACACGAATTTACACTCCTTGTTGGATCGATGGACTGATATTTTTCAAACAACTATTGTCTTTGAAAATAGAAAAATGCAAAATGATTGAAAACAATTAACAGTTCTCATAAAAAGAAAACAAGCATCATAAGGAATTTTAACAGATTCAGTTGCAACGTCTGCTTGCTAATTTATTTTTTTTGTATATATTTAATGCATTTTATTTCAAAATTGTTTTACAAGATTCATTCGGCATGAATCTTTTGTGTTTTATAATTATTGTATTCTAGTTGTTTTTTATTCTGTTGCTTAAATTTTTATTCTACACACTTATCACGTCATGCAACGCAAAATCACACAGTGTAAAACACCACTTCCCTACCAAAGAATGAATTAGTGTTTTGTGTACACGAATATCCAGCCTCCGTTTGTTTTTTTCTTTCTTTCTCGCTATGTTCCTGCAACCTAACCCTAACCCACCCCACGGCGATAGATAACTCACGCCTTCTCTGCAAAAAAAACCCTCTCCCGTTTGCTACCCATACACACCCCACATCAGCAAGACGTCTCCCTTACTCGCGATCAATCGTATGCAAACTGCTAAACAAAACATCGCACAGCAGCAGGGAAAGCTCGAACGATCTACATGCTTAAACGCCAACCGTCTTGCAAAATGAAATGTTAACCATTTTTATTTCGTTACCAATTTAATCAAGCAAAGCACTACGACCACAATCACATTTTGCTATTGTGAACCGTAGAGCAGAGGGCGGTGGTAGTGTAGCCACCTGGGGGTACTCGTAATTTCACAATAATTCTTCGGAAGGTTTCTTGTCTTTGCAAGACACTCCGGGGTAAATCTCCCACCGAGGGGAAGGTTTTGCAAGTGAAAAATCACGGAAACTCAACCCCGCGGTCGGTAAAACGTTTAGCATGTTCAATGAGACGCCGGTGAGATAGCATTCCATCTTACCATCGGCCTTTCATGCCGCCCTGCTATTGGTACAAAATGCAAACAAATGTTTTCACAACAACCTGTGGCTGGACGGATTATTCCCTGGAGAGAAAATTCCCGCTGGGAGCTGGAAGTATGCGGCCCCCCTACGATAAGTTCATGTTCAATTGCCATTCAGCGGTGATCAACATAAGCTTTAACCTGAAACAGGTGCCCAGGGTGTGCACAATCGGATCAGTTCGGGCGATTATCGGTAGTTGGGTGGTGTAAACCATCTTAAGAAATACCCGATCAATCTAAAGCAAAGCATAGGTAGGGAATGGTTCCCTTAAACGTAACATGCCTTTTATCGGCTATCAGTTGCATTGATCGGTTGCTTCTAAGGAACTTGGGTTCGTACTAGTGGGCTACCAAAAATGGATGATCGAGACAATTGTTTCATCTCGATTTGGCACAATAATTTTATAATCAAAGCCAATCAATTGCTTAAAGCACGTTAAGTAACCAATATGGATTCTTAATTTCCATGGGCCGGAGGTGTTAATTTGTATTATTGCATAATTATCTAAACGACGGAAGGTTAGAAATACGATACGAGTTGACGATGATATCAAAAATAAAATTAATGATACGTTACAACTATCTTCTTAAAGATTTTCTTGAATTAGTTTCAAGGAAAACCAATGAACCTATAGGTAGTAGTAGTAGTAGTAGTAGGGGAATTTATTGTAACATAAATATTACTTATAAAAAATATAAAATAATATGTTTTCGTAATGGGTTCGATCTAGTCTTTCCCGATTTATATTATTTTGTAATATTATATTATAACTCTTCAAAATTATATCATCTAACTTTCACTTCCAGCATTTTTCAGCAAGTTTTATTACAATATTTAAAAATGTAAAATCTGCTAAAAAAGATAAAACACGCCTACACGAGCAGGCGAAAAAAGTTAAGCTTATTCTGAAAAAAATCCAATCTCTTGTTCAATAATGGTCATCTAGCTCAATTCATCTCCTCTCTAATAATAGTAACCGCTCAAAATGTTGCATATTTTTGGACCACCGTTAACTGACAAACAAACTGGCATGAAAAAGCAATTTAATCATTCTGTAACCATATATTTCATCCCTACATTCGACGTACAATATTATTCAACTAAAACTTATTTCCTCTCGCTCTCGTTCATAAAGCACGATTTATCCATTCCGAGTTTTGCAATGCCAATCGATTAATTAATCGAACGTAAATATTTATGAAGGCTTAAAGCGTCTCTAAGCCGACCATGCAACAACCGATCTCGGGCAACTGTCACTAGAGGAAACGGCACAATTTAGTACGCGGGACGGTGCACCAGACAAGGCAGGTTAGATTTTATTCCGGGTACACTATAGTTACGCAAATACATTCCGCGAATTGAAACGAAATTCTACCATTGCCTTATACACAGCTCGGTGCAATACGCAGATCCCTTCCCAAATAAAATAAAAAACTTTTCATGGAATAGCGTTTCATGACAAGAATTGTGAGTGTACTCGGGAGCTTTTCCGCCACCGTAATGGCCTTGAAATACGATACAAGATTAAGCGTTCAAATTCAAAGCCTGTTCATACAGTTTAATGCACCCGTCGTAAAGGAACGGAAAACTTCTATGGGGGAAGTTTATCTCCTTCCTACATACACCCACGTGTATGGCATGGTGGCGGTACACTTCCCCCATCGTGTGCTAGGTTAAAACACACTTTACGCTCACAAACCGCTCCTTTACGCAGATTAGGAACAACTTTGCGCGTGCACTTGCACAATTTTCTTGCATATACATTGCCGATCAATCTCAGTAGCCACGCATAATATGCACGATATTGCAACCTGCATCGGTTCGGGTTCGGCTTTCTCACTTAATGAGATTAATGCGATAAATGTCAGTTGAAATTAGTTCATGCGCGTGCCACCCAGTTTGCTAACGAGGTACTGCTTAAAAGTTAAAACCTGACTCATCGCAAAAATTAACGCATTAATATTATTATTAATGTTTTCTATAGATTAAGATGCAGGAACTTTAACGTTAATGAGAGGTTCATTCACATAACATCATTTTGTAAACAATAAGTAAAGAATGTTGTTAACTTTTGAACAATTTTTTTTTAAGAAAGCTTTTGAATATGAAGTCCAAATACTTAAAATCAGTAATTTTGTTTTATTTGTTTAATGTAAAGAACAGCAAAATAAGGAACAAGAAAAGCATATTTTTATGGTTCATTTTATTGCCATTTTCAATTTCGCACAATCACACGCAATCGAACTCGAACCATTTCCTTCCTGGTGAAAGGTGACGTTTCCTACATTTTCTTTAAGCACCATTGAGCAAAACGCACTTGCACTTACTATTGACAGAGACGATCACCATCGCAGCGACTAGCACGGTACCGGTAACGGCCGTCTCGTAAACCATCGGCCATAACGATCGCAAACTTTAGCGTCCATTAACAACCTTCATCCCTGTCGAGTGTGATTTTCCCTACGTCTGTACAGCGTTTACTAGAAGGAAGGAAGCAAAACATTTCAATGAGCGTAGGTTTTGTTTTTGTTTGTCGCAGCGTTAAATTAATTTCCTTCCGTCGCCAGCAGTACCCGGTTGACGGGTGACAACTATAGATGAAAGATTGTGCTCAGAGATATCAAGTGCATGTTACTTTCTTTTGTTTATTTCCGTTCCTGGCGGAAACAGTTTTGCACATGCAACAATAGAAAGTGAAGCCATAAGACCAAACAATTTGCAAATTTATCTGATGTAATAATTTCTCTTAAAATCTTATGTATTTTGTTTTATTTTTTATTTAACTTATCCCAAGGAAAGGAACTTTAAAGAAAACAATCTGTTATTCTCATTATGGCTTTCCAAAAATTACTTATGTGTCCTGATAAAGATAGTTTTTTTAAGTTGGATAAAATTACTTATGAGATAGGTAATGAAAGATAGAATTAATGAATTCATAATTAAATAAATTTACTTGCTCCACTAAAATTAAATCAATGGATTTAATGCCAGAATAATTATTCGGTCGCTTTTTCGTAATGGCTTTGAAATACGATACAAGATTATTATACAGTATTATTATTCGTTCTAAATTCTTTTTTTTTATAAAACGTCACAACTTTATAATCAATGTCATCCATGGTCTAAACTTTACAATTTATTTATAGTTTTTTTTGTTTTTTCAATAAAAAATATTAATTACATTCACCTACAATCCGCTGCACACGATTCTCAATGTAAGAGATTTTGTAGAATATGATTTGTTAAAACCGTTGTTTGGGTTTTTTATGTATTTGTTTTGAAATACAATTGCTTTTTGTTTTTTAATTGAAACATTTTTGTTAATCTACTCGCTCTATTCGCTCGAATTTATTATATATTTGGTTATCCTGAAAACATTACTATAAACACTGTTTCCTCAGAAATTCGCTATGCAAGAAAACTCGAGTTACGCTAATTCACCATGTCTCGAACGATAGCGCATTGTTATGCAATATTCAATCAAATTATAAGTTAAATATTTTACTGAAAACTGAATAATTGCTTATGTTTGGAGGCACGGATAAAGTATCATCGGAAAAACAACCAACAAAAAAATTGAAGCTTCGAGTAACTTGCCTTTTCAGAAATAATTTTATAAAAATAATAAAATAAATCATCATTGCATAATTTACATCAATTGGTATGAAATTTTTTAAATATTTGGATTGAAATTCGGTATTTTTATAGTTCCTGGTAACATATTGTTTTTTTTTTTTACAAAAGTAGTAAAAGAAATAGGACTCAAAGTTTCAGGACATTTCTCCACATCAATATTCAAAACCGAATATTATTACTTCTACTGAACTACACGGTAAAGAGTCAAAGGTTCTTAAAAAATCATAAAGTTATAAATATAAACTCATCAACTTGTGCTTCAAACTGGATTTATCTGGATTACTGTAGTGCATGCAACAGATCTTACAAAAAAAAAACAAAGCACAACAGTGTAAACCATTCAAACACTTCCAATACCAATTAACACTTCGCATTGATTTCGTGACTATTTTTCACTCGAAGCTTTTCGTTACGCACCTATCAGCGTGCACGATCGATGGCAAATTGATGTCCGCAAATGAATTAATTGTATTTGGACGAACCACAAGCCCAATTGTAAGGGTTTTTCGATCCTTCTGAATATATTATCTGAAAAATCATTTACTTTTTGCTGCATTTTCTCAAATGTGAGGTTCGCCCTTTTTTTTCGTTTCCTCACGATCGATTAATTTATCTGAATTATGTATGTTTCTCATGTTTCAATGGTACGTGCATCTCGCCAGGATGGGAGCGAATTTTAAATGCCAATGTAAAGAGGTACACTTGAATAATAAAATTAATGACTTATCGCTCATGGCTTGCAGCGCAACACAGCGAACAATTGAATGCGATATGAGCAGCAATGTTTCGCTGCTCCAGTGCATCACTTCTTTTTCATTCATTTTCATTTCCCCTACATCGCCTCTTTGCTTCACTGTCCTTTAAAAATTGCCCGAAAAAAAAAGCACAATCCATGAGACCTGTTTGATGGACTTGACGAGCGATTACCACAGCATCTTTTCGTGAGACTAAACCGCTCGACTGTCGAGAGTAAGGACAGACACTTGCAACGCCCGAGCGTGGTGCCTGAAGATGCAACGTTTATTGCTGCTCAAAAGCACCTGCGGTTGGAAACTTCTTCTCAAAAACATGCATCTGAAACTACCTGAACCAAACATAAGAACTGCAAGCATCGCTAGTGCATTACGAAATTATGAACGACAACAAAAACTGCTCCGCTGCAGTTATGATTGCACCGCTACAGCTTCAACCTGTCTTTCGGCAGGAGGATAAAAACCTCTCACGATGACACGTTTCGGTGCGGAGGCGACCGTTTTACGACGCCTCTGATGAGCTTTGGCGAGTGAAGCAACTATACAGTAAGTCGAGTAATAAATAATAAAGAATATATAATGCACTTGTCGAAAGATTAATGATGACGAACGGTCCACTCGCGTTCGTGCGCTCGCTGTTGAGTGAGACAGCTGAGACTAATGCGACTTTTCAACTTTCGCCTGAAGTAATGGGTGGATTTTGTGTTTTGAACCGTTTCGATCGGACGCATCGTAAGCTTAGAGATATGGATAGATGTAAATTGTTGCAGGGTTATCGATACATTGTCGCAATTCGTTGGAAGCTCCCGGAAAAGCCATTTTTGTATGAACAATTAATTACAACATCATATCATGCTTCTCATGATGCGTATATTTTGGCGACTATTGGCCATTTTCCACACCAAGTTACAAGATTTGTTAGCTCAATGACAGCAGCCAATAGCGTTAAATCAATCCTATCTGAAACGGTGCATTTTTACTACGTGGATAAGATAATTCTCTATACATTCAAACGTCAGCCGAAACCTTCAATACAATTTTCTCCATCAATTACTCATTCGTTAATCCGAAACAAATTTAGCTGACATTCAACCAAGAACATAAACCTCCTCACAAATCAATAAATTTTGCTCAACCTACGGAACTGCCGACATCTTTGCCGCTTAACCTATTGCCACCTTTGCCTAAATCGCTTCGCAGTAGTTGCCGCGAACAGCAAAACGGCAAAACATTTCGGAGACATGCAGAACTAACCATAGACCCACAGGTCTGTCATCAGACCACACTACGTGGTCCACACGCTGGTCCAACGGCGACCAACGCGTTGACAACTTATTCAACGGCAACCCACCGGGCGAGAGCACTGTCGTCGCCTGTCGATTGGAAGGTGACGATGCCTGATTCCCAAGCCGCTCAAACTAGTACCCATGATAGTACATGAGAGAAAGAGACAAACATAGAGAGGGAATAGGAGATAGCTTTCAAATCCGAGTGTCATTCCGATGATAGCTGTCAAATGGGTGCAAAATAGTAATCGTTTGCAAATTCTCTACAGTGTAAAACACGTTACTAGTAGTGCCGATTGGGGTTGATATGGTTACCACGATGCAATACCCGGTAGCCATTTGTGAGACAACTGGCAGGCAGTGACAAAAATTATCTACTCCTGACGTTGAACGGGCTGTAAATTGAAATGTAAACAAAATACGGCCTGTAATTCGATTAGTCTACAGTATGGTTTCGCGTGACACGGTCCTGGATTCCGTATGTATAGTCTAACAAGATCCGGACACACTGATAAGCATCGACTGCTTTAGTGCCACCGCGATGAGAACCTGTTTCACAACGGTGTTTGTTATGCTGTTTTGCACACCGTCCTCACAGTGACCAACTAGACCAGCAAATTGGACGTTCTTTAGGGGATGATTAATATTTAGACACTGCCTGATAGAGCCACTACTTATAAGAATAAAATGGAAACATTAAACATGTTGCAAACTTGTAAATATACTTGTTTTTTTTTTGCAAGCAATAAAATAACACAACTTAATACACACTATATACAATAAAAGTCCAAATATTCATTCAGCAGTAGGGTTGCAAGTGAACCAAACTTAATATGTACCAGATGCAATTAATTAGTGCCGAGCGTTGGAATCTTTTCTACCGCAAGTAAAACACTAAAGTCCTGGAATTTATCTCAAGCTTCAATTACATCGCATTAGAAACGCCAGTACTAATGGACGACAGTATGTTTCTTTTTTTTTTGGTCAAATTAGATTTGTCATTATGGGGACAACCACAAACTGACCTAGAGTAAGGGGTACACCCTCCAGGGTGTAATAGTAATTACGACGTACAAATTCATGGCTATGGTAACCCACAATTTTTGTCACACCATGCTTAATTAAATGGCCCATAAACATGAAACCTTCACGCCTCGAATCAGTACACCTCGGTGTGGTTCTTTGAAAGATAAAGTCCGTGACGTGAGTGCCGTAGTTGTGGTGGCTAGATATATAAAACCCCTTATTTTAAATCAATAAGCGTAAGGATGCCCACATTCTTTATAATTTTACAACTAGTAGGGCGACTACAACTGATAATACAGCAATACTGTTTAGTGAGCAATATTGTTGAAAATATACAAATATTATTCCCCTTAAAACTCACCTTCATCGTGTGCATCGACAGTACATAAGATACGCGACTTTGATGGTGATTAAACGCTATCACTCAATCATGCCCCGTAACATTGTAAACTATCAGAGCGCTGGTTGAAGTTGCCTGGAGCTAGAAACAACCTAAACTGTTCAGCAACACAGCGCTGAAAATCGTCCGTACGCCCACACTTCCTTTTGTAAAAGCTCGAGCTGAGAAGGTGTTGGTAGTGTACTAACGAGCGCGTTTCGGGAATTCATCATAATCACAGCTGCTGTCAATTTGTCACCGGGAGCAATAATCATTTGTCAAGCGCTCATTGATGTTAAAAGGTGTTTGAAATGAATGCTTCAACACATTTTCTATTCTGTACCAGTTTTGGATATCTTTAAATAAAATGGTCTTGTGTCATATTGCTTAGCTATTTCTGGAGTGTTTATTATAATAACTTTTAAATAGTTTTAAATATATTAAACCCATCAAACCATAAGTTCTATATATGTTTAAGGAAGTGTCCCATAGGATGAATTTATTTCTAAAAAAACGTCATGCAGACCAGATCGAATCTCTAGTCATGGACGCAGCTCTCTGCGGCAGTTCGGTAAAACACCATACTCCCGGACGCATAAATCAAGAACCGCTAACTGTAGATCAACCGATCAAGCTCAAAGTGCATGACTCGAACGAATTAGTACACGACCTGATCCAGTTTGGATCGCTATCCACCTTTCCTACACCTTTCCCTCTCCAAACTCCCAGGCCGATCTCTACTGACATGCGACCTGAAGTGTTACTTCAGAAGCAGCAAGATAACATAACTACCACACGACCCAGAAACCCGTGCAGAAACAAAAGCAAATCCCGCGTCTGCATGATGCGGCGTGATCTCCGGGCGGATGTCGGGGATCAATAACGCCTAGCTCCTACGTTGAATTCACGGGATCGGGATCGGGAGAGATTGAGATCATAAATCATGCGGCATGCCGTACACGCGCGTTCGATTCTGTCCCTTCGCGCCACGGATGTCGCCATCGGCTGCTAGCACGACTTTCCTTGGGTGTAATGTTAGTTCAGCGCATTTTTTTTGTGGGTACACGTGCGTGAGTGTGGAACGCATGCTCGCTCACGGTGCGTAAGAACAAATTGAAAGAAATATTAAAACATTAGCACACCTTCCTATAGTTGAGACATTCCGTTCGAGCAACCGTACCGAAACCGTCTCCAAGCGCCAGCCACATCAACTCGTAGCGTTTGGACCGAGTTTTCGAAAGTCTAACCTTCAGTGCCCTGGCCACAGCGAAACCGTTAGCATGACAGTTTAGCTTTTTTACGCTCTTTACACTGATCTCTTCGGCTGTCCAGCTTACAATCGCGCCCACAATTTCCCGGTTTCCTTCCATTTCCCCTTCTCTGCAGTAGAGACGCCAAATCGCTCCTTTAGGCCAATCAATCGAAAACCACTTGGCACCGAGGTGACGCGACGTGAGACATTTTCTCTAACTGTGTGTGCAACTCTGCCTTGCTGCTTGTTACCTGCCAGCCCTCCCTTTTAGGGTGCTCTGTTTCTTTTGTACGTCTGACCGTCCAACAACGATCGGTCCTACCGCACACGTACCAGACCAATGGAGCACCTCACAAAACGATTGCACCCATTGGGCGCTTTATGAATTTAATGAACAACATAGGAAACATTATGTTCGCGGGGGGGGGGGGAGACAGCATCCACAGTTACTCCCATGAATGGCCACTCCCCGTTGGGTTCAACCAGTGCGACTCAAGGTTGTCCAAGATACAGCGTACTGTGTAGGATCAGCAACTCTGCTCCCCATTTCCACTGCCAAAGTGGTCCACAAATTGGCCGCGAAAAGTTCATGTGCCTTCTACCCTCGGATCAAATCGGATCGGCCATTCGGTCAGCGTGTTCTAATGCTGCTCCCTTTCGGGCGTTTAGATCAACTCAAAGCCTCACCCAAGAAGCCAATCACCCGAACCTGAGCAATTCGAGGACATCGAGCGGTACGATCGTGGCATTCACTTCTACCACGGGGACATTTGGCTTTATTCCTTGCGAACGGATCTACAAGCGAAACCTACAAAAACAAACTGCCTCACTCCTCCATTTTTGAGCTTATCATCGAATTATGAACCGTTGCTGACGACCCCCTTCTTTGGAATGGGTACTACAGGTACAACTGTCTTGTTCAACATGTGTATATTTCATTTTTTAACACAATCAAATAGGTCGCCATCTAGAATTGCTTGCATTGGATGTGAAATCGTTGTTACTGAAAGTAATCACATTAGGCATACGAGGGTCACTTGTTTTTCCATATCATATCATTTTTGGCTCATGCTAGAAAACGTAAGCAATTTTTTCTATGGACGCATTATAACTGTATCCGATAGGTGTTTTGCTAATGGTTCTGTAACGCCCAACTTTAACTGTTATGATCATAGCATCATAAGCGTACCAGTATTTGAGCGAGTTTACGAAAGCTTATTGCTTCAATTTGCACATTTCCCTGTCAGCTACTATTTAATGTAATCGCTCCGAGAGCAATTAATATTAAGAAAAGCTAATTGATGCCTGCCATTTTTTTATTCAAAAATAATAAAGATAAATGTGCCAATAAAGGTGCAATTTGTAAATCTACTTACACGCGGCGAGTTTGATAAGATGAAAAGGAATATATGTGAATATTTTATTATTTTGTATTTTTGTGACTCACGTTTGAAAAAAATTAAAGAAGATTTTCTTTATTTGTTCGTGGAACGTAGAGTTTTTTTTTCTTTCCTGAACATTTAACTGTTTACTTCGTTAATGGCTGTAGTTAAAAAACTACAAATTTATATGATATTGATAAGATCTCGTGTCTCTTGTCTCACTTTATTAGTATTTCACTGATCTTGATACTTTCTCTTAAACTCATTCCTATTTTATCTTTGCCTAGGGCAGTGATCGGCAAACTTGCAATTTAGGTATTGACTTTTAGGAAGAGTCACATGGATAAATGTAGCGCATTATTTGCCAGGCTTGGAGTCTGTGATGATTTTTCAGTAGTATTTATTCATATAGAATATATTTGATGTACTTTTGACCAAGCTTCACTCAATAGTTTTTTACACCCTAACCGTGTCTGGCTTTTATCCTGGTTCAACTGTTATTATTTCAACTGTTTTCCAGTTCCATTGTACTACTTATTCTGATGTTATGACAATAGCCACCATATCAACATCGACTAGAAGAAAAAAGGCATGAAAACTTCGTTGCTAGAATATCTCATTAATCTAAATCTTCTACACATTGTATTATACTCGCAAAAAACCTACCAAACGTATACGTTTTGTTACGCACTGTTTTACACATTATTCAATCATTCAAATAAAAACCGCTCCATCGCTATAAACAGTTATCTTTCAACTTTTACGCAATCAGATATGAATTAGAAATGTACCATGTACGATAATCACCAACATAAACATTCACATTCTCAAAGCTCTTCCGATGATGGAAAGCTTGCCCTACATAATCCCAAATCCATCACGCGTCCCTTCGCTTACCTTCGGCAGTATATTTGGTTCCCTTAATCCCTAATTAACGCTGCGATCAATATGTGCCACGATCGATTAATTTTAATAAGCGCCTCGTGTGAGATCGGACCAACGTGTGCACCGAGTGTGCTCGATTTTGTAATAAATCGTCCAACCACGATGTCACGTTTTATTACGGCGAACGGTGGGACTAGTCTTAGCGCACGCAAAAGAGGGTTTAAGCGCAACAACTATCGAAGTTCAGCTAGGGTTCACATTATTTCCTATCCCTCGATCGGGCTTGGTGGTCAAAAATTGAACTCTATATCTGCTAACCACTAGCTAGCAAGATCGAACCTTTCTGATGCGCACCCATACTCGGGTCATACGTCACACGCAAATTTGCAAGCAGATTTTTTCTAACCCGCTAATGATCGAGGCACAGCCTGCCTAAAAACCAAACTTAAACTCGCCTTTTTACTATCGGGCTGTGTCCCCTTTAGTAGACACAACGTTGCGAACATCTAGCTACACATTCTACCGTTAGCTAACTGTAACGTTACCATTAGTATACTTCCCCTCCACATCTGCACGCGATCCGCTGATGTTTACCCTCTTCTAGGCAAACATAAGCTGGCCATATGTGTGTGTTTGTTTGAGGTTTTGTCCACACGTTATTTGCAGGGCGTATGCGAACGAATTGCCAGCCCTTTTTCCGCAAGTCACGTCCCATGCGCGGGTGCTTGAGGTTTTCAAAGTTTTGTTGTGCTCCCTATCGGCACTGCTAGAAGGTTAATGGCAACACCTCAACCTTCTCAACGGCGGTTCTTGTAGGCCTCCTTCGACACCTACCAGCAATCCGCCAGGGTGGTTCTGCGGACACCCTTGCCTGCGCCGAAGAAATTCAATCGCTTCCAGTGCCAATTGGTACCAAGAGAACGGTTTGGTTGTGTTAAACGAGCAATCGGGTTGATGTCGAGCGGGCCGCTCGTGTTGCTGCCTTCTGTTTTGCTGATGGAGTAAAGTGGTATCTCTATTTAATGCCAACTGTTGGCAAATAGTGTTTCAATGCCAAGCTAATCGAATGACTGTTGAGAGTGATTTCTATCATTATTGAAACCGGCAAAGTAAATCGAATGAAAAATAACACCTACCTTACTAACAATGTTTTGATATGTCATAATGTACTTTCAATAGTTTGTGTTCTTCAATAAAAAGGTCAATGCAAGACTGTTGACTACGGCATATAGAATATGAATCTTTTTTTTACGGTTGTATGTACAAGGTGTACGAAATTGAGGAGTTGCCTTCAAATCAATCTATTACTTGTACTAACAATAATATCATAGTTTTTATTAAGTTCGTTATGTTCATTAGAACTATTTTAATAAATTTTACTCAAAGGCTTATCTTTTTCGTTGATATCCTTTTAATTTCTTAGCTTGAAAATCCTATCTGATGACATTGATATGTTATGTTTGACATATGTCATATGTTTGACAAGATAGTATAATGACAAACGCCAAACGGCCACAAGAGAGCTTTAAAGCTTTGGTTTTAACTCTAACGCTTTCTGCAAGCCAACAATTATTGGTGACACAAAGACACAAAAGGGCATATCTAAAAATACCAATGCAAAATGAAAAAAATATGAACAGAGTCCATTTCGGTTAGGAACACAACAGCTATGTACTTTTTTTCTGCTATTTGTCGTATGTGCTATGTGCTATGTTTCGTATTAAAAAAAATTTTTTTTTTACTCAAACAATACGAAAACTACACAAAAATGACCATATTTAAGAACATTACGAGAGAATATTACGATATGTTTATTCTTTTTCATGGTACATAACGATAATACCTAGTGGTATATTTCTGATTTAAAAAAAAATTATCTTAATTGTTTGCACCAATATATATGCTCTGATAGTTGATGTGTATAAAGCGTATATATAGAGTATTTAATAAACTTGCTGTGGTCAAAACTGAACAGCCCAAAATTGTATGAAAACCCAAACGAAAAAAAAAAATTATATAACGATGCCAAATATTGTTTGCAATATATTTTAATTTGTTGTGCTCTTGCAGTGTGGAACTGAATTGTTCTTAAAACTGTTTTCTTCGAAAACTCGTTACGAAACCTATAGAAATATGTTTTATCATTATTTTCGTCAACATTTTGTTTCACTTAACTGAATGAAGCATGTCTATAAGACATGAACCATAAATATGTCAATGCAATGGGAGCATATTGCACCAGATGCAATGGGAGCGAAAAATTGCTAAACAAACGGAATCTTTCTTAGAAGTGACTTTGCTTACTTTACAGAACACAACAATTTTAAGGACCACTTTACAGATCAACATCTATCCCAGGGTCTGGAGAATCGACCAACGAAGCAATTGGACAAGACAAAAGACATAAAGGGACAGGAAGGTTTAGAGGTCCAATTTGAGCGAAGGGAAAACAAATGGACTTTCAGTTGCACGTTAGGCTCAGCTATTAATGACACAGTTTATCATTTTAAGTAGACATTTATTGGGGACAATAATTTCAGTGAACCACCATGCGAAAGTGGCTTCTTCACTGGAAATGACACGGGATATTGCTGAAGATAATAAGGAGAAGTATAATAACACGACACGAGTTTTACCAAACACACTTTTTCTTTGGCCCTTGCCTCTGACTCGTTGGAATAGCGAGAATTCGCGAAATTAGAACAGGGTAGAAATGGAAGCAGCTGTCGGCTGATTATCACCTTTCGTAAAAACAATAAAACAAGGAAAATGTATTTCACAAA